>OU898281.1:152209642-152425108 GCA_918026665.1 Diabrotica balteata | reverse complement strand
CGGATCTCGAGTTCTGGCAAACCGAAATCTTCGATTTCTCAAAACTTAATAAACGTTTACTTCTTACCCTCTGCCTGGAAGGACTGGATGGGCCAGACGTCGAAGAAGTAGATGGATCAGGTATTGAAACATTAGATGAATGGGGTGTACTAGAACCGATATATGTAGAGACTAACACATTGTCTTCGGCGTCGCTCCCCCTTTCTATGTCAGATATTTTAGCCATGTCATCTGTAATGCTATCGATAAACTCATACAGTTGATCAGCAGATAAACGATATAGTTCCTCGATAGTGATGTTGTCCCTATTTGAAGTCATTTTCTGTAACAAAAATAAAATAAAATAACGACAAGTTCTCATAACACAAAACATAACCAAAAAACTGACAATTAGAAGATTTCGGTTTACCATGACTTGATAAAACAGAGAAAACAAAAATCCATACATAATCCAACACTGTCAAGAAGAACTTTCAATGCAATTTCTCAATCACAGTATTATAGCAACATTTTATTGTCGAATAAAATGTTTTAAATGCTTAATATTTTGATACCCTTTAGATAATCCTTCCGCAGGAAAACCGTACAAAATTTGGATACAAACATTTTGAAATATCGATACCTTGAATATCGAACATAAACTATTATAATATATAACAATATTACATCGTTTCCAGGTTCTAGTTCATAAAACCATTTAAAATAAAATTCAAGAGCAACGCAGACTGGCAATTCTATTCTAAAGAAAGATCGATAACGTGCCTGCAAAAGAACAATGGACAATGGCAATGGAATAAAATGAATAGCTATTTTAGTTAATTAATAAAAGTTTTTTAAACTAGTGACTTATTAAAAAAAAAGATCAATATTTTAGTGTGAGATATTTACGTCGGGCTATGGAGGATTAGATTCGTCCGATATAGTAAGATCTCATATTTTACAATTAGTTTAAATATGTCAGTTATAGTTAATGCTATAGAACGACTGAGATTGTCGTTTATATTTTATATTAGTATCTAAATAAATAATGAATGCATCAGGCAAATTAGCAAAAAGTTTTATTATGTAGTATAAGTGTGTAAGTATTATTAAGTGGTAAGTATACTTAATACATACGGGGTATATACTTAATACATAAAAGAAAAGTGTTTTTTTTCCGCAACATTTGACACCCTATCAAAAAGTTTTAAAACGCGAAAGTTGTAAATAATAAAAAAAGTTTTTGTTTTTAATTTTTCATTTATTTTAAAGTTATTTTATTTTGACTATTTCACTAGACTATTTTTAACTGATAAAACGTCATAGCAACGCCACGTTTCCTACTGACAAAACTCCTTCTGTCCGTGATTTCTCAGCGACAAAATTATGACAGATCCGTCACGAAGGTGTCTGGTAATTCTATTGTTGTCAGTTTGACAAACGTCATTGAGGCGTAATCAATTTTGGACAGATATAATGAATCCAGACGAAAAATCAAGATTTGGATGCCAGTCAGGTGAAGAAATCAAAAAATTGGTTTCGGAAAATGTCCCATTGAACACGCAGAGGTCCAGAAGCTCTATTTGGACCCAATTTTCGGAGTTCTTCGGTAGAAATTTTACGCTTGAAAGATGTACTACCATAACGGAACTAGCAAAAATTCTCGAGGATTATGCCTTTAACATGAAAAAGGCAATGACGAAGACTATAAAGAGTCGTCTGTAAAGTCAATGTGGAATACTACAGCAAAAATGGTACAAAAAAAATTTTACGAGTACGGATAAAAATCTACCTTTTACAGATATATCTTTCAAATGTGCAAGATTGGCTAAAGATACTAACCAGAGGTAGCTTCAAAGTATTAAATAAAAAAGAAAACTCAGTTGAAAAGCATTATCCACCAAAGAACTAATGAAAATCATCCAAAGCTACGACGAGGAAACCCCTGATGGAGCATAAAAAAGTTTTTTATCAACATGCTTGGAGATGCAATGAGGCCGTAAACTGCAAGATTTACTTTTTCCAGAATGAATTTGATGTTAAGGGAGAATTTACGGGCCGAATTGAATACTACAACATTTTTTTCAAAACAAATTAAGGTGTTTATTATTTTTGATTACAGTATTGACAGTTGGATTATTTTTTAAATTAATGGAAAAAAGGAGCCCAAAGGCTCTTTCTTATCGTTCACCCTCCCAACTAGAATGAAAGGATGGATATTGGTTCAAAAACTGTCCATTTTGAATCAATACCGTATCTAAGTGGACAAAAAAATCAGCTGAAAAGATTAAAATAAACACAAAAAAACATAAAATAATCAAACATCCTTATTGATCTTCAGCTGTGTCAGCCTTGTTCAAATATGGTGTTTCTGAACAGGAGTTACCGGCAAAATTTTACAAGTTTGTTGCATTTTGACAATTTTTGCTTATGAAATTTTAACAATATCACTCACATGACATCCCGTGATTTAACTGTCAAATTTTAATATGCGAAAATTGACTTTCTTTAACCCCATCTCGTCCATGATGGATCTTCTTCAAGTTTGTACTAGGCGACCTCTTTTTCTTATTCTTTATGGATTTTCCTCTAGGGCGATCTTTGCAATACTGGAATTATTTTTTCTGACTGTGACCAATCCAACCTCACTTTCTGGACTTTATTTGATGTTTTTCCCTTTTTTGTTCGGTCAGGTGTAGTAGATCTTCGTTTCTGATGATGTTGGACTAGAAAATATGAATAATTCGTCGTAGATATTTATTAATAAAGACCTGCAGCTTATTTGTAAGGGTTTTTGTCACTTTCCAGGTTTCACATGCGTAGAATAGAACAGACATTACATTTGTCTGGAATATGCGGATCTTTGTTCTTGTGGGATACTCACCAGTTCTCCAAACAGGGTTGAGTATGTTGAATGCTTGTTGAGCTTTTCGTATCCTAATACAAGTATCGTCCTCTGTAAATCCGCTTTCTGTTATGACACTTCCAAGATACGTAAAGTTTTCCACATTTTCAATCTGCATGTTGTTAATAGTAAATAGTGTGTTATAGTTTATTCGTCTTCCGGGTTTGGACCGTGTCATTTGTGAGTGACCCAAAAGTGGGTTCATCTCGACGTTTCGCTACAATTGTATGTAGCTTCTTCAGGAGAACAAAGAAAAAGAAATCAAAAGACAGGAAGATGGGTAGTTAGTAAAATTCACTCCCCGCCTCTCGACGCGTTAGTGTTCTGAGCTGTTGGACGTGAATCCCTGTCCTGGCATTTGGTTTTCACCTCTGGCTGCGTTAAGTAGTTGAGTTACTGTGACCAAATGCCCATCTTGGTAGTTAGTATTCGCCTCTGGTTGCGTTGAGTAACTGAGTTACCGTTGCTAACTACCCATCTTCCTGTCTTTTATTTCTTTTTCTTTGTTCTCCTGAAGAAGCTACATACAATTGTAGCGAAACGTCGAGATGAACCCACTTTTGGGTCACTCACAAATGACACGGTCCAAACCCGGAAGACGAATAAACTATAATTCTGACTCTGGTCCGTGGAAGCCTACGATTTCATTTAAATAGTGTGTTGTTTCTTGTATTTACTCTCATGGATTTGGTTCTACTAATATTGATTTTTAAACCTACTTTGTTGGCTTCAAATTGATCAGCCACATCTTGGAACCTTTGTCCTAATAGGCAGATATTCGTATTCCAAATGGCTTAGGCGTTTGGTTAACGTCCATTGTATCCCTCTCTTGTCGGCGTCTAGTTTGGAGAGAACATTGTTTACTGCTATGTTAAAAAGAAACGGAGAAAGCACGCATGCCTGTCTGACTCCAGTAAGTATGTCAAATTCGTCGCTGTTGTTTCCATTGTGTTTCACGCTGCATTTCGCCTCAGTGTACAGTGACTTTATAATGGAAATTATTTTATGCGCGATGTTTCTTAGCTCTAAAATTTTCCATAAAGCAGCATGAGATAAGCTGTCACAAAGTCAACAAAAACCATGTATAAGGATGTGTTCTATTCAACCGATGGTTCCATTATTACCTTTATAATATTAATGTGGTCTATGCAGAAGGATTCTGATCTAAAGCCTGATTGACCAGCTCCAAATACAATCTTGTTTGTTAATCTTTTAAGTATGATGGTCGTGAAAATTTTATTTATTGCGGTAAGCTTGCTTAGAATGCTTAATATTATTACCCCTTTTACAGCCCGCTGAAATGCGGTTTGTTTCCCACACCTCTCAGATTATGGGGAGTAAAAATTCAGCAGTTTTCCCTAGGCGTGCCTAGCATCTCTTGAAAATGCTTTTCCTATTTCTGGAGACGAACTTGTTTCGGAGCCGAAGAACCATATGCACACCACTCTTAAGACTCTTGTTTTAATTTAAGATTATGGTGATAGATCTAACTCTCATTCATAGTAATGAATCGAAGTACAAAATCTACTTTTTATTTTAAAATTTGAATTTGTTTTTGTTGCATTATTAGAGAATACAGTACCCATTGTGAACACAGCTTTGAATGAATCCGAACACATTTTCCAATACGATAATTAAATGCGCAGAATCCTTATACACTTTCAACATTCATTCATAAATTAGCTTTACTTTAAACCGTACAAAAATAAAAAGTCAATCACTGCAGAATACTTGATTTTTTATATTGTAAAAAATACTGTAAGACATCGATACTAAACGTCTTGCAAACAAGGAATTAATTGACAGATTGAAATGTAAACTTTACATATTTTCATATGAGTGTACTATCATAACAAAACAAATTTAAACTATTAGTAACACCCTCTCTTATCGAACTGCAAAACGTATTGAACATCCTAAAATAATTTAGATACACATGACTGTCCTTAATTTTTACAGTGTAAAATAATTTTAAAATATTCTATGAAATATCAGGTTATTAAAATCTTCTTATACTTAAAACGGAAGTAAAAAACATTTCTAAAATTTTTTTTAGTTATGAATTAGTCTTTCGTAAAATCCTGAAATTTAAAGCGAGAGATAACGATTTTTAAAATAATCCTTTGTGATGTTTCTCCCAGCATTACGCTTAGCTCCAGATAATATCTTTTGATTAATATTAAAAGCTGCAGAAAATTTTAAATAGAAATGTGCATTGTATGTTTTTCCAGTAGATTTAAATACTGTAAATCCATCTACAGGAAAAAATATGTTTGTAAAATCTTTGAAAGAAAAATTTCCATTAAATTATATTGTCATAAGTACTTTGAGAAAATTTCTCCGAAAAATATGATTTATCAATGATATAAGTTTGCGTTTTAGACTATAACAAAGCATTCAATAAAATCATACACATAAAGACAATAGAATTATTGCCGAATGTTACATAACCAAACAACTGTAATGAAGGAGTGGAAAATCGAAATAAGATGTCAAACAAGAATGCATATTATCACCTATCCTATTTAATATGTATTCCGAAGAAATATTCCTAAAGCGCTTTCCAAACAATAGGCAAAAATGTGAACGGAAAACCTATCAATAATTTGAAACATGCTGATAATACGGTAATACTAACAAAATGTCACAAAGATCTACAGCAACTAATAAATCGAGTTAAGTACCACAGTGAAAAAAAAAGATATAACTTTGAGTACGAAAAAAACTCAATTTGTAGTGATTACTAAATCAGAATAATGACAAGAGAGCCTAATGATCCACGGAGAACATATATAAAACAAATCCAAATAAAAATATTCAGAATAAATCATTAACGACAACAACGATTATACTTTTGTCTGGAGTAACTAGGTTTTCCCATCAACTTGGTCCAAAGCAATAATACTACCACTTCTTAATCCTTGACATCACCTAAGTCATATCGACCAATATCTTTAACCAATATTGTATGTAAAGTGTTAGAAAAAATGGGAAATAAAAGGCTGAGATCCTTAAAATACATCCTTAAAATTTAAATTCAATCCCATTACTTCTACTTACTTTACTTTATCGTGTTCGGACATGTCATTCATAAAATTTCGGCCAAGTATTGGGCTACGTCCCTACGTACTAAATGGCGTTGGTTTCATGTACCCCGTTACTATCCTGCATGTCTCATTTAGCGCAGTATCAACTTGTTTGGTGTGGGCAGATCTGCTCCAAACGGGGACGCATATTCAGCAGTTGAGAAACACAGTGCCTGTGCCGTTGTTCTTAAAACGTCAGGACGTGCGTCCTATTTACTTCCCGTTAGCTTTCTGAGTATGCTGTTCCTAGTTGTTACTTTCCCTCTCGTTTTTATGCAATATTGTCTGTAGGTGAGGGACCGGATCCAGAGTTACTCCAAGATATATAGGTTGGTTTGTGTGTTCTAATGTATTACCATTCAACACAATTTCACTAGTTTTCGCTTGGTTTCCTTTACGCGAAGGTGGAAAGCGCAGACTTGGGTTTTAGAGGGATTGGGTTTCAGAGAATTCTGCAGGTAGTACGCTGTCATTGTTTTTAAGGCAGTTTCGAGTTTCTTGTGCTTGGTTTCGGTTGGAGTAGGTTGGTCGTTTGTGTATATATTGAAGAGCATTGGTGCTAAAACACTTCCCTATGGGAGGCCGTTTTTTTGAACTCTCCACCTACTTACTTTACTCTCCAGCATAATGAAAAAATGTCTATTTTACAGTAAGGAATATACGACCTTTTCCAGATGGTGGTCATTGAGAGTGTCGTATAATTTGCGGAGGAATGTTTTGTGCCCTACTGTGTCATAGGCTGCTGTCAGATCTACAAAAGCAGCCCCTGTTATAAGTTTTTCTACAAATCCCTCTTCAATGTGTTCTGTCAATGCAAGGACTTGACCGGTGCAAGATTTGCCAGGTTTGAAACCTCCTTGTTGTGGGATGAGGCGCTTGTCGACATTTTTTTCTATTCTGGCGAGTATCAGTCTCTCGTATAGTTTAAAAAAAATGACGAAATAGTAAAATAGGTCTGTAGCTACTGAGGTTTTCTGGGTCCTTTCCTGGTTCTGACAAGGCTATTACTTTGGATTTTCTCCATGATTTTGTAATTTTGCAGGTTTTGCAGCACATGTTATAAAAATTGCAAGCACAAACACTTCGTCATACACTGCAGAGTTGTTCGCAATATTACAAGCACTTATCCACATAAAAGAGTCGAAACAATCTCCGTCTCTCATAATAAACGATTCACTAAGCTCACTTCACACTATCAAATGTTTATATACCAATAATCCAATTACCCCACATATCTAAAGAGAAATAGAGATTCTAAATAATAATAAGATAACTGTTGACTTCATGTTTGTTCCATCACATTCAGGTATACAAGGAAATGAAGAAGCAGATGAACTAGCCAACTTGGCATTCTTTAGGCAGAACTCCATTCTTATTAATGAGGTTTCTTCAGATGACTTCAAGTCAGAAATATGATATAAAGTGTTAAGTGTGTTCAAAACAAGTGCAGTACGTCCCAAAAAAACTCAACAAAATCAAACAATTAGTGAAACCGTGGCTCCAACCCACAGCGAATAGACACGACGAAGTGAGAATAACACGTTTGCCACTAAGACACAGTAACTTTAAACATAAACACCTCTTTACGCGAACTGTGCTGCCAATGTGTGAAAATTGTCAAGTACCACTCTCGTGAAGCATATACTAACTCAGTGCAAAACATATGAAGCAACAAGAAAGAAGCACACTATCCCAAATAATATAAAGGAAGAAAACATGAACATTAAAAACACATTAAGTTATCTTAAAGACTCAGGACTGTATCAATTATTGTAATTTTTTTCAGCTTTACTTGTATTAAATTTTTTTTAGGTCGCTAATAACCCTTGTGGTTACAGCGTAAATAAATAAAAAACGATTATACTGAAGAATTTTAATCCAGAATTTGACAACCAAGATGAGCCTTGACGAAACTGAAAAATAGTTTGTGTAACAAAGATTTGTCTATATTTAGACTGTATGGGGCGGAGGAATGGCCGATAAAGAAATAGAGAGCTGGTAGCTTTGAGGCTTTCGAAATGTAGACAACGTAGTATTGTAAAGAATAAGATGAATGAAACAAAATGAAGGTACAAACACTATCAAAATTAGAAAGTTGTAATATTTGTGCCATGTGTGAAGTGAGCCTTTATTCTGCTGTAGGTGATCATGAAAAGGAAAATACAAAGCCACAAAAGTCGAAGTAGAACTGTTGCCAACCGAGATAGTTGCCAAGTTAAGGTGTAAAGAAGAAGCTTAAACTATGTTTTTATATGACGCAATAATGATTGGCACACTATTTTTGGGATCTAAAGCGAAATAGTACTGGGATGATATATGAGTTACTTAAAAGTACTTTCATAAGACTACTTTGGGCATACGAATATAAAAATTAGTTACAACCGAATTCTGTAAGATAGTATCCAAATTATAAATACCAACTCATCCTTCGTTTCTTCTTCTGGCGATCATTACGGTAAATATTGTATTTTTGGAGTCTTCCACTTCTTATTAACTATGAAGCAGTACTTTTCCCGGTATTTATCTTCTTCAAGAGACGTCTCCGCGGTGACATCGGTACCACTCTCTTAGGTTGTGCAGGCATGACATTCTACACCTCCCTATGCTTCTCTTTCCTTGGGTCTTTCTCTGCGTATTCAGTTGGAGCAAGGTGTATTTCTCTCCACGTGTAATATGTCCGAGATATTCCAATTTTCTTGTTTTTATTGAATTTAAAATATCTATTTCTTATTTATCCTCCTCAGAACCTCTTTGTTTGTGACGTGTTCTGTCTGATATTTTCAGAATTCTTCTATATACTTACAGTTTGAATGATTTCAGTTTTTTTTATTGATGTTGCATTTAAGGTCCAAGATTTCATTCCATAAAACAAAATCGAAAAAACATAACACCTCGCCAATAAAACATGCGTATATATCTTGATTGACATCCAAGCATCTTTGTATCAGTATATTGAGTAAAAAAAGAGCTTCACGTCTTCCTAGGCCTTTGCAAAAACCAAATGAACAACGGTTTATTATCTCGAATGAAATTAAAAATGTGCATTGTAATCCACGAATTAATTGGAAAACTTCTTTGCGAGAAAAACTAAGTTTAGTTTTTAAGTAAGTAAAATTGATAGGATATCTTAGTTTAAGTTTTTATTTAACTATGTAATTTTTAATCTCGAATATTGAAATATAATTGAACAGGAACAAAGTGACTTTCGATAAAATAGATCAGTATTAGAGAATATTATGGACCTAGAAAACACTGTACAGAAAGCGTCAACTGTAAGTCACAATCTCACACGTGAAATTAGAATGTTCTTCTACAATCAATGATAAAATTAGTTTTAGTTTTAGAGTTAATAGCTCATTCTCTATTATATCATGCGAGATATTGGAAAATATTTGAGATACTAAGAGTCTCACTAGAATTATTAGTGTATGTATTTGAATTTGCGCATTCAAATATGCATCAAGACTTGTTTAATAATGCATCTATATTATTCATAAAATAAACATGATTAAAATATAATATGATTTAAAATTTAAAAAATAATAATTATATACATTGATAGCAATAATATTTCTAAATATATTTGCAAATTATAATAAAAAGTATTATTATTTGGGTTTCAAACTGTTTTGCATGATTTTGCAGATTTTGTATTAGTAATTGTAGGAATATGGCTCCTAATCTTTGAATCAATAAGTATAATATTTTTAACCAGCTGTCGTGCAAAGCAAATGACCTTAATGATCTCATCTTACAAGAGCAGTTTTAAAATTTTTTTCACCAAAAAGTGTTATTGCTGCAGCTATTTATTGAGATAATGAAACAATATTTTAATAAAACATTCTATCTATTGGTATTTACATAATTCATTTGTTATAATTAAAAAACATTTTTTTCCGTGTTTTTTAACCGTTTTAATGGCTATGTTATGGTGTTGCATCCCTCTTATAAACTATTGTAGCACTAACTAACCTAAGACTTAGTTTGGGGTATTCAATATCAACTAAAATATTATTTGGCTTACAAAATTTATTTAACCATAAATTTTACCTTTATACATTATTAATCTAAATATAAATATTATAAAATAAATATACGTACACGGTTGCGATAGAATCTAATTTGAGCCTCTTACCATTCTCTAACACGTGTTTCTGTCTACCCGTCATCAGAGAGACTCGTAAGAAGACATTTCACAAATAATACATCTATGTTTTTGATGCTTTTGATGCTTTTGACAGATATCGTATTTTACATACAAACGACTTAGTCATCGTCAAGTAACTCTCCTTCTGGATAGTCACAAGTTTTTTTACAAAAATCATGGCAAAATTTAGGAACAGATGGTAGTAATGCCAATAGATTATTAAACTTTTGTTATGATGTAGGTTTTGGATTTTGTGATATGAAAATTACTTTTTAAAAACAGAGTTCTCATGCTGTTTTGTTTTACTTGCAGTTAAACACAGTTTGACAGAGATTTGCACAAAGCATTTTATATGGCTTGGAATCACAAGATAATTTCAACAGTCGAATCATGGCGCTATCAAAGAAATATACTTGCTTTTATTAAAAATTTTCTTCTAAATAGAAATTTCAAGGTAAAAGTAAATCAGCCCGAAGCTTTTCCTTGTAGCTATTAATAATATAATCAAATCAATGAACAAACCCTTTCAAGCGAGATTGTACGCGGCTGTTCTTATAATATTCTTAAATGGACACAATATACAGAGTACGGCCAAATTACTAGAGAGATCATCTCGATAAATTTATAGCATGGTTTAAAAGGAGTGGTTTTCAATTTACTTAATCTAAATCTCTCTGCATCTTATTCTCAAGCAGTTATTCACAGATGGATCTAAAACAGAACGTTGTGTAGCATCTGCCTTTGTAACTAACTTTGCAATATATGTCACGTTACAAAATGTCCTAAAACTAACTTCTTAATAATTACTGACTCACTAAGTTCTCTAGAAATCATCTCAAAAATCTATTCTTCCAATCCTATGGCCAAACTCATTAGACAAGAGTTGCACAACCAAATCACAGAAACATTGCTTTCCTGTGGGTCGCATCTCATATTGAAATCACGGGAAACGATCTGACTGATAAATATGCACGAGATGCACAACTATTGAGATTTAATAGTTTTTCTCATGATATCATTACACGACTGCGGCTAGGTTATAGTCGCTTTGCGCATGGACATCTGATGACAAGAAACTCCCCAACCGGAGTTTTAACAAGGATCTACAGACCGAGAGTGTCTTATAAAATCCACAGCTTCGCACAATTGTACTTTGTGAATTCGTGCGCTGGTCGACTGGAGTTATAATTTGCCAAATTTAAATGTAATCGTTTCTACTCATTCAGATTAATATTATAATGTATAATATATTAAATTTTTTAATATTGCTAATTTTATTAAAGCTTTTAATATTGTTTTTTAATATTAATAATAATATTAAGTAATTAAATATTGCACCTTGCTCAAAAAAGTATGAGATAAATAACTCGTTTTTTTATAACGCTGTAGAATATGTTCTATCGATAAAATTATAAAAAACACAATTTACGAGTGTGCTGATTGTGACAAAAAAACCGCCGATTTGACTTTCTTATTACTAATTAGCATATTATAAGGCAGGTATAAGGCTGCAACTAATTTTGCAGGGAAACGTAGAAGGAAAACGGAGATCAGGAAGGCGAAGGATTTCCTGGCTGAAAAATCTACGAACGTGGTTTAACACAACAACCACAAATCTTTTTAGAGCAGCAGTGTGCAAAGTGCAGATTGCCATGATGGTCGCCAATATCCGAAACGGATAGGCACTACAATAAGAAGAAGGCAGGTATTTAGGTTTAGCATATTACAGGCAGGTATTTTACATAGTCACAATTCTCTTAAAAATTTTTGTCTCATTGAAAACTGAACCTGATATTAATTTCTTAAAAATCTTTACGTATGATAAGGGTAATAAATTAAAATCATTCAATAAAAGACTATTAACTAGCTGGTTTTGCCCATACTGACTTTCTAATTACTAATTTACATAACAGTCAGATATTTTACCTGGTCACAATGCTGTTTAATATTAGGATTTTCATTTCGCTCGTTGAAATTCCATCCGATATTAATTTCTTGGAAATTTTTATAAGGCTGAGAGTACTAAGTCGGAATACTCGAGTATTGTTGAACATTTCCGCTACCTACTCTTCCAGATCGTATTTTGTTTTCGAGATAAATTTAAATACGGGAATTTTTTATTATTTTTCCACTTTTTTCATGTTCTGTTTTAATTTAATTTCAGTATATAAAATCCATTACAATATTATCCAAATTTTATTTCGAAGTTTTCATCTTAAGTGTTCAGAAACAATTTGCTAGGAAACGAAACTTTGTTTGCTCCTTAGTTCTCGATTTGCTATATTATTTTTCATTTGATTTAATAAAAATATTGTAAAACATCATTTTTTGAATAATTATAACAACGACAAACATTCGAGTAGCTTAACACAAATAGAGAAAATATAAGCAATATGCTCACGACTCGGATCTGAGTCTTTTCTTCTTTTCGCATAAAATATTACAAATTTATTTAAAATACCCTTTATTTATTTATTCGATTCATTTTCTACTTACACAAAACTAAATTTATAATATTTCACAATGGTCAAAAACCACACTTAAAAGTATTCACACCACAGAATGTTAGTTATACGCAAATATTCAAACAGAATCAACAACCAAACATCCGACACAGCGTCTCAAGTACGATTGCGCGAAGCCGTGGATTTTGTGACATTCTCGGTCTGTAGATCCTTGTGGTGGAGGTGTTGTGGAGTACAAATTATATATGCTTGCGTTGCGAGACCCCGTTAACACCTTGCTCCAATGAATTGTTACACCCGATCGTACTACCTGGGTGAACATGTCTCATAGGCTGGGTTCAATCAAATTGCTTACCCCGTTAACAGTAAAGCACCTTCTAGTGGAGTGCCCGTCACACAGTGCGTTATAATGTAAATTCGGAATGCCGGAGAATTTGAGAGAACTATTCTTAAAGTGAGGTGCCAAAGTGATTATGAAATATCTAAAAGCAATAAACTATTTATACAAAATTCAATTGTTACGATATTTTATTTTCTTTTTTTACTAATAGCCTTACAGGCTGATGCGAATTTGTAAATAAAAAACAATTTGACGGAACTTGTTGTTTGTTAATGTTTCCTTTTCTATTAATCAAAGGCCGATTTTAAGATGTTTTGACACCATAAAAAGACCTAAAATTTTTAAAATCATAAGTTCTGTGTTAGGTACGGTTTACTTCATTGAGGTTTGTCTGAATAACTACTGCCAGTCCTTGGGTGTTAAAATGTTTTGTTAAGTTTTTTCTCTTTCGCTCTATCAGCGCATGGACAGTATCCGCCTTCATGTGGGTGTGATCCTTTAGTAGAAACTTAAGTGATGATGATTCATTAAATGGGCCACCTATTTGGTTATTATTATTTGTAATTGGTTATTTACTTGACCAATTATTTCCTGATGTTTCTTTGTCAACTAATTAAATCCAAGTATTTGATTCATTGCGAGTATTTGGTTCAAAGAATATTTTGAAGGTTGGACGTCTAAAATTACAGCTTTTTTTAATTAGTCGTTAACAAACCTGTCTTTAAAATGTATAAACTATATAAAAAAGGAAAATGGAAACAGTTTTTTTATGATTTGTATATTAATTAACATATTTGTATTATTTGGTTGTATTTTCTAATATAATGTGAGTTTCGTTGCTATATAATATTTTACAGATATTTTATACATATAAATTTGTAGTTTATTTTCCTTAGACATTTCGAATCCTTATAGCAGTGTTTTTTTTTCAGTATTAGAAAAGTTGTTTATGTTAGTAAAGTATAATCATATTAAAACAGTAATTACATTGGGTTGTGGAAAAGAGCCGTAACTCAATAAAAACTGTTTTTTGAAAAAAGTGATAGGAGGAAAAATTTTTAAAAATAATGTGTTAAACTAATGATGCCACAAAATTCATTTGATTTGAACGTACTCAAAAGTTTGGGGGGATTTAGGGCTTCACACCCAATTAAATTTTTTCTGTGCTCTTAGATTTTGTTGTTTATTTTTTATGAAAAATGCTTTCAGAATAAGAAAGTTATATATTTATAGGGCTTTTTAATAACTCATCGCAGGATGTTTTAGTTTTCTTGGGCAATCGTAAAAAGACAAATTTTATTGACCTTCGTATTCTATTTTCTTAAATAATTGAGTTAGATGCTCTATATTTTCATTGGTAAAAATTTGTATTAGCTGAACTAGTATTTTTTTTGACCTGGTGTTCTATTATCTGTAAAAAAGGTTTTTTGTGTAGTTTTTCCAATTCTTTTGTTTATCTTTTTCTGATGACTGCAGTTCTCCAAGTAATATAATATCTGATGTCAGCCATTTTTGTTCTTGTTTTTTTTTCTACCAACAAATTTTTCGCTTGCAATAATTACTGTTGACTGCGTTTCTGAGTTTATTCTATATTAACAACATTGCTCAAGAATTTTGCATTTCTACTCAAACCGGGCACACATCTAACGAGATGATTCTCTTCTTGTACGCTTCTGGTCAATATTCACACATCTGGAGATCCATTTTGCAGAAATGTCTAAATCGACGTGAACTATATGATGTACGCGTTCATATGAAATATTCAGTGCATCGGTATTCGTTTTAACCCAATTTGACGGTGTGATATAATCATGTCACGAACTTCATCAATAAATACGACGGTGGATACAGAAACTGTGGTGTTAAAATTTCAGATGCAATTCTAATATTCCAATAGTTAATATCAGCTATCCCAAGAGGCTTTGTATTCATGTGTGCAGACAGAAAGATTGCATTAGACAAGAGTATTTTTGCCACGAAACTATGAAAATAAAGATGTTTAATTTTTCATGTTAACTTCGTTTATAAACTTAATTAAAATATAGAATATCATCATCAGTGGCATTATCATTTGGCTCGTTATGAGCCAAAGCCTTCTTCAGAACAATCTTCCATTCGCCCCTGTCTCTGGCAACTCTTTAGCTTGAGAACATTCTTGTATTGTGTTTTGTTCCAGAAGATTCATATAAGTACCCCTTTTTGGTTCATTTTTGTAGTTGCCCCAAGCCAATCCATCTTGTTATTCACTTATACATGACCCTGCTCTCAAATAAACCCTAAGTAACCATTCGCAAAAGTTTGGTTTGTTTTGCTTGTCCTATCTCTATCCCCGTTATTTCTGTCCCCAATTTTTAACCCCTTATAGTAATACCCTATGTGGTAGGCAAAATAATCGTTACACACTCATGTTTATTGTTATGTTCTAGGATTTCTTGTACTTCTTTTTTCTTCGTTATAAATTTCTCTGCTATTTCTTGTGATTTTTTGAAGTTGGTTAAGCCTAGCTTGCCTTTTTTTCCTCTACTGCAGTTCTACATTCATCATCATTCCATTCCGCATTTCTTTGCCTTTTGGCTTTTCCTGCAGTTTCCTCTGAAAATTTCGTTATTACTGTTTTTAATTGTCTTCATTCTTTCAGACTCACATATAGTTTTAAAGCCAAATGATGATGATGATGAACTACCTATAAAACTTTGTATTTCGTAGATTTTAAAAATGTTTTATCCTCTAACAAATAAATAAATAAGAATATTTCCCTAAGGAAAAGAGAGTAACAGTAATAATTCTGTATACATTTTGTGAATTTGAAATTTTGTGTAAATTAACAAAATATAAGTTTTCAGTATTTATTTACATACTGAATTTTCATCACTATGGATGAATTCCATTAGATATTTTAAAATTTTGTATATTGTTTATGTCCAGAGAAGTAACATAACAGCAACCACGCAAAGCTCAATATTTTGCTAAAAATCAAAGCTGAATGTTGCACTGATAATTAAATCTGTCAGTCTTATACCATTTGTATGTTGTAAACGAATTTCAACGGAGATTAAACAGCGTGACAGACGAAAATCATCCAATATAGCTATATATATATATATATATATATATATATATATATATATATATATATATATATATATATATATATATATATTCAGAGTTGAATACAATGGAATGCCAAAAATAATACAGGGAAAAGTTACGAAGGATTACTTACAAGTTGAGTGTCCAAATATTAAAAGCAGATTTAAATTGGTGTTTTGTGACACCATATATACAAATATTTACAAATTATAAAGTTGTATATTTCCAATTCCAATTAACATAAAGAAAGTTGATATAAATAGCTTAAAACAACCTAACTCTAGAGAAGTGGCTTTTGCAGTCTGCTATCAGCAGGGCCAGCTAAACCTTCGTTTGTTGTAGAAATGTTACGCCGTTAAACTACTATCTACAACACAGAAGAACATAAAAAAATATATCAACTAAAATAGATATCGAAACTAACAATGTTTATAATGAATGGAATATTGTCAATCAATTTTGTAGTGTAAAAAAGGTGTAGTTAATATTGATTTAGTTAAGTATCCAACCTCGTTAAGTGCCGCAATTCCACTGACGATTTCCTTCGCTTCGACTGCAGTACCTGCATAAACGATTATTGTAATACAAATCATTCTTCGGCATTCAAAACCAACATTACGGCTGAACCTTCAAACTCGCACGTGAGCCTTAATTTATGGATACGAAAGATGCAATTTTGTTTCCTTTTTCAAGTCGATACTCTTTTTATTATGTTACCTTACTAGGACAACCGGTGTCATTACATGTATCTCAAGATCTTGTTCTAATTAAATGAGTCAATATAACATAAAAACTAAACAATACAAGACAAGTCACTGACGGCGAATTGGGTAAATAAGAGGGTAAATATAAAATAATTCTCGTAAAAAAATCATTAACACACTGCTCTAATTTAAAATATTAATTTCTGTTTTAATAGATTGTTAATCGGCAAAAAATGAATAGAAAGATAACCCTGTACAATTTAAGGAAAATTTAATAGGCTGCGCCGAGCTTTCGACATCCTCTCTGACGTCTTCTTCAGGTTATCCAGGGTCTTAGTGTCCTGAGCCTTCTGACACTACTAGACTGGTCGTTAATCACTGCACTACTGCTTAGTGCAGTAATAGTCTACCAGTGATAATCGACGAGGTTCCACCCGAAAGCCTGGTGAGTTAAATATTAATTTTTATAATAATACTATTTCGGAGTAATAATAATAATAATCGTCTTTATTAATAATAATATAGACGAAGAAAATAGTATTACAGAAACGTTATATGAGTCGGATAACCCTCATCATCATCAGTTGGCGCTACGGCGCTTCGTGAGCCTTGGCCTGCTTCAAAACATTCTTCCATCCTTCCCTATCGAGTGTCTGTCTTTTTCAGCTCCTCACTCCAATCTCCCTCAAATCTTCCTGTACATCGTCCAAATATCTGAGTTTAGGGCGCCTCCTTCTTCTTCTTCCGACCGGCCTGTTTAGTATAGTTATTTTAGTGGGATCACTCTCATCCATTCGCTTAACGTGGCCCACCACCTTAGGCGGTTTATTTTGATGGTCTTCACAATATCTGCATCACCAAAAAGTCTATAGAGTTCCGTCGTATAACCCTATCAAACCATAAAGTATGTGTCGGATAGAAAATCTTAAATCCAAATGTTTAACTTTCCGTGGATACCATAGTGATCCAATTTAGCTAGTAATTGACGTTTTGGAACACGGTCGAAAGCTTTGGAGGAGTCTAAGTAGACTAAGTTGACAGGATTTTGATTGTTTAAAGATAATGACCAATTATTTACACAATGAAGTAAGTTTGTGATCGTTGAACGACCTTTGATAAAGACATGCTGTTGGTCAGGGATGACATTTTCTTGAAGAAGAAACAAACACAAACTCATAACACTTATATGGAACGAAGAGAAAATACCAGCAAAATGGCACGAAAGTGTAATAATCTTCATCCATAAAAAGGGAGACAAAACCATTTGCTCTAATTATAGAGGTATCTTCCTACTTAATACGGCATATAAAATCTTATCGAACATCCTATTATGTAGGCTGACACCGTTTGGAGGAAATTTCATAGAGGGTACCAAGCCGGCTTCTGAATACATAGTCGATCATAGATCAGATCTTTACTCTAAGATAGCTGCTTGAAAAAGGATGGGAATTTAATAGAAATATCCATAATCTCTTCATAGATTTCCGGCAAGCATACGACAGCATTTCATCTCCTTTTTAATATCATCCTGGAGAAAGTAGTGAGATCAGCACAACTTAAAACAGAATTACTGACAGTAAATGGATTACAATTACTACTAGCATATGCAAATGACATTGACATTGTGGGAAACACAGTCACCAATGTGAAGAAGACTTTTAATAAATTGGAGATAGAGGCAAAGAAAACTGGTTTAAGGGTAAACGAACAGAAAACCAAATTCATGTACAGTTGCGGTCACGGAATAGTTTACACCTTACTTTTTATATTGTAATACTGTAAAATTGCAGTGTCGTACGGATTTGATAAATGTCAAGTCAAAAAATTTCAAAACGTCAATGCTTTCGCGAGTGTTCAACAATAAAATAAAAGTATATTAAACTCTTCCAAAATGGTTAGAATACATTTGAATTATGCGCAAAAAGCAAGAGCAATTGCCAAACTCGAAGAAGGTTGGTCACTAAGGCAAGTTGCTGCTGATTTGAACGTGAGTCATATGTGCATATGGAAGATTAAACAAAGATGGGATAATTTTTACTCTATAGCACGGTTGGGCGGTTCAGGAGGGCAGAAGATTTCCACAGATCAACAGGATGAGATGTTAGTAGATTATTTGAGAGAATCTCCTTTTGCCACAGCTCAAAAGGCAAGAGAAGAGGCAGCGTTTCCAGGCAGTATTCGCACTGCACGTCGAAGAATTAAAGCAAGTGGACTGCTAAATTGTGTAGCTGCACGGAAACCTTTTTTGACTGAGGATCACAAGAGGAGACGAGTTGAATTTTGTAATGAATTTATAAACCGCGATGAGAATTTTTGGTCTAGGGTTGTATTTTCCGATGAAAAAGTATTTCAGTCGTATAATAATGGTCGAATAAGAGTTTATAGGCCGAGAAATCATAGGTATGATGAACAGTATACGCATCATTTAAGAAATAGTGGAGGATTCTCTGTCAACGTATGGGGATGGATAAGTGCCGAAGGCCCGGGCGTTTGTTATCATGTAGAGGAGAAGTTAACAGGATTATATTACAAACATATTATTGAGCACACAATATTGCCATCGGTGATCCAGAGATTCCCCAAAAACGACTTTATCTTCCAACGTGACAATTGCCCGGTGCATACGAGTAGAATTGTTCGAGAATGGCTAGAAGAAACTGATGTTAATGTTCTTCCGTGGCCTTCCCGTAGTGCAGACTTTAACCCCGTCGAAAATGTGTGGGCAGAGTTAACAAAGAAACTAAATGAAAGAAACCTTAGACCACGGAATAGAATTGAATTATGTTAAGCAATTGAGCAGGCATGGGAAGAGCTTGTTAACTATAACATGAGGGGATTGGTGCTATCTATGAACAGAAGACTGCAAAATTGTATTGACAAGAATGGGCTTCCACCAAATATTAATTATTATTTATCATTGTTTATCGTTATTTAATATAAAATAGATTTAAAATAAAATGCATATTAAAAAAAAAGACTTCTTTATTTTCGTTATTAAGATCATAATCCATTTTATTCAAAAAACTGTTTTCTATATTTTTCATTTTGTAAAATATTTTGATATTTTAATTTTAATCTACCTATTCTAGCTAGTACACCACTGGCAACGTCACTTTGACGTAAAAGGCGCGTTTAAACGAAGTAAAAATTTAAAAAATGGGCTCCTAGATACGTGAACCTGTAAACTATTCCGTGACCGCAACTGTACATCAACAGACAAAATGGACGAGATAGAATAGGGCAAAATGTTACAATAGACCCATATAACTTTGAAAGAGTAGAGAGCTTTAAATATCTCTGAGCAACATTCACTGCAGATAACGATATCGCAGAAGAGATTAAAGGAAGAATTCACGCAGCAAACAGATGTATATACAGCCTTCTCAATGTTATAAAATCTAAAAGCCGAATACAAACATCACAGATTAGAATATATAAAACGGTGATTGGACCGGTGCTCATGTATGGTTGCGAGACGTGGACCCTGACCAAAGAAACTGAAAGAAAACTTACATGTTTTGAGAGGAAAATTCTCAGAAGAATCTTTGGGCCGTATCATGGCATTAATAGCAACCAATACAAAATGAGAACAAATGATGAGGTCAAACAGATGTATAGAGCGAGCAACATAGTTTAAGAAATTAAATCTCAACGTCTAAGATGGGCTGGCCATGTCCAGAGACTCCCAATAACCGCCTTGCCAAGTTAATATGGGAGGAAGCTTCCACAGGAAGAAGGCCCTTAGGACGCCCACGAATGCGATGGAGAGACAATATATGGACCGTTCAAGATAGAAGCAAGTTGTGCAGTCAGCCAAGACCCACCCCGGGTTGTAGTGCTACGAGAAGAAGAAGAAGAAAGAAGAGAATCATAATTAAAAAAGCATTCATTATAAGAGATATAGGGATGGCTACAAATGGTATCGTTATGTTCATCTGTAAAAACCCGAGAAAAGAATAACGATAAACATTCAGAAGATTCGTTATTCGAAGAACATAAAGACCCATCAGCTTTTTGAAGTAGTATCGAGACTTTAGTAATGGTATGGATAAACTTTTTTACTATTACCACTTGCAATGATAGATTCTTCAAATTCTGTTCTTAACTGTAGCAAATATGGATTGACTCGGTTAGAAAAATTATGGTGGGCGAGAAAATCATCAGGGAAACCAGTAAGTTTATATCTTCGCCAAAGCTTTTACTTATGTCGAATTAAATGGAAAGGTGAGAGTAATCCAAGGTTTTAGTCGATTTCTGTATAGCTGCCGTTAGGTTGTATGATCAGAAATTGTTGTAATAGCAGTACGATTGTCAGTTTAATTGGGATAAAACTGAATTTACATTAAAGACATTGTTTTTGTCTTGATTTTATCTAATTTTAGAAGGCTACGGAACGTATCCCTACTTTTTCAAGGCAAGTAATGTCTTTTTTTATGCAATATTTTTATATTTTCGCTTTTCTGTGGAACGTATCCACCACATGAAACGAGACCTTACTGTGTATCTGTTTTCACAAGAATTTTATTTATTTAGCGTATGGACTTTCACAGTACGATAAACAAATACAATAATATATACATATATATTAAATATATTATTCAAACACTAAAGAGAATGAATGACACTAAATATTATTGTCCAATTTACATAGCCATTCAATTGCTTCTCGGGAACATTCCGCAAAGTCCTGGAGGTTTCCACGGTAGGCACGATTCAAGCAGTCTGAAACACAATGGCTTATGGTCTGTCTAGATTGTCTGCAGTCGCACTGTAGACTTTCTGCACGACCCCACCTGAACAGCGAATTAGCACATTTACCATGTCCGGTACGTATACGATTAAGCCTTGCCCAAGTGGACCAAGGCAGATTTAATCCGATGAAACCCTGAGTTGGGGTGGATATCTTAGTATAGTCCGATTCTACTATTGGCATCCATCTTGTTGTCCATTACCTATGTATATCATAGGAATTACCAATTTTTCGGGCAAATCGTATTGGAGGATTTCTAGATCTCAGTCGCTGGTGCCATTTTGAGATGTCTGGGATATCTTGATGTATTGGTAATTGTACGTTGGCTACAATTTTCTGGTACTCTCTCACTAATGCTGCTGTACGACGTAGATCTGGTGGAGCAATATTGCTCAGAGTCTCCATTGGCGTTGGTTTTATTGTTCCAGTGATTATTCTCATGGTTTGGTTAAGTTGGACATCGATTTTGCTTGTATGTGCACTATTTAGCTATACTGGTGCACAATATTCTGCCACTGAAAAAACCAAAGCTAGAGCAGAGGTCCGAAGAGTATCTGCAGAAGCACCCCAAGTTTGAGGTGACGCCTAGATATTCGAGGTTTTTGTTATGTTTGATAGCTGTATCATTTAGAGTTTATTGCGCTGCTACATTTTTACAACTTTGCTCTACGGATCTGAGGCCTGGACATTGAAACAACTGGAGATTAAGAAATTGGAAGCTTTTGAGCGTTAGTGTTATCGAAGGATGCTACGAATAGCATGGGTAGACAAAATTACCAATATTGAAGTCCTTGATAGGGTTAATAAGAGGGAAGAAATTGTACAGACAATTAAGAGGCGGAAACTTGAATATTTCGGTCATATATTAAGAGGTCCTCGTTATGGGCTACTACGTTTGATTATATAGGGCAAAATAAAAGGTAAAAGAGATGTAGGAAGAAGACGAACCTCCTGGCTACGAAATCTAAGGGAATGGTTTAGTCTGAGCTCTAGCCAACTATTTAGAGCTGCTGTAAGTAAAATAAGAATTGCCATGTTGATATCCAACCTTCGTTAGAAGATGGAACCTTAAGAAGAAGATCATTTAGAGTTTCATTGAGAGTATCGCTTGCAAGTAGATTCGACAGATGAAAGAGACAGGTTTTAGTTTTGCTTGTGTTAGGACGTAAGCGCCAGTTCTTAAAATAGTTACTTAGTGTAGTTAAGTCCTCGTTTAGAGCTCGTTCTCCTATTAATTATATACTACTCCTATTAATTATGTACTAATTATATACCTATTGACAATGCAGATAATTACTGCAGGACTATCACGATTTGGAATAGCAAAGCTGCATTTATTGAAATTTAGTACACAACTCAACAAAATAAAATAATCCTTTGTTATTGAAAATGTAATGAAAATTGATTGAAAAACCTAACAAGCATGAAGGCTATTTGCAATATATTCGTAAAATGCATTTTGTAGTTATTATTATTCTGATCATTGTACATAAATACTGTCATTGTGTAACGAGGAATTTTTTTTAATTATAACTCAACCTTCTTAAATGTTGGAAAATTTGTAGTTTTCTTTTAGTACTTCAAAAAAAAGTATATAAATGAAAAAATTTTTATGGAAAACTCACATATTTTTACAGTAAAAATTTGACAAAAAATATAATTTTAATGTAATACAATTGAACTGTGAAGAAACAAATGAGCTGTGATAGGACAACATAAAAAGTAAACGTAGAGGTGGTTATGTTGCCGAGAGGGGGCATTTGGGCCTGTGGGACCCATCGCCGGCTCTTCGGACTTCTTCCTGTCTCCGGAATTTGATCGGGTGTTGACCATCTTTGTTTGTCGCTATCAAAAGGGTTAATAATCGCTACTGGTATAAAGTAACAGTTACCGTGACAAGTATCGGTTATAGGTATCAGTTCCAAGGAACGGTTACGAAATAACGGATCAAAGATAGAAAACAGAACAGGTACAATAATCTAAGTATTCCTTGACTTACGGAAGGAATAGCTTAGTAAACAAGGAAATAAAATGGTATATAAAAATACAATGCATAGAAAATGTTTCTAATTGTTTCTTGACTTACGGAAGAGACAACTTAGAATGAAAAGTAAAATACACAAGAATAAAAGAACAGAAAAGTTCAGAAATATTCCTAAGTGTTTCTTGACTTACGGAAGAAACAACTTAAGACAGAAATATAGATAAATGAAATATGTAAATATGAAACAATGTATGGAAATATTTCTAAGTGTTTCTTAGAACAGAAAACAAACAAGAGAATCAAATATAGTAAAATAAGAATACAAATATTTGTAAGTGTTTCTTGACTTACGGAAGAAACAACTTATAATAGAAAATAAGAAAATCAAATACAGAAAAGATATGGAAATATTGCTAAGTGTTTCTTGACTTACGGAAGAAACAATTCAGCATGAAATGGTAAAATAAAAGAGACAAATATATTAAGAAAATATCTTAGATAAATATCGGAAATAATAATGCAATAATGATTGTGAAAATATTTCTAAGTGTTCTTTTGACTTACCGGAAAAGAATGACTTAGGCACACAATAAAATTAACAAGTCAAATATCAGAGAAATATTTCTAAGAGTTCTTTGACTTACCGGAAAGAACTACTTAGACACAAAGTACAAAATCAAATTTATAAAATAGAAAAAAAGTAAGGTAAATATTTCTAAGTGTTCTTAACTTACGGAAGAACAACTTAGATACAAAATACAAGAAAAATAAACAATCAAAATAATCAAATAAAATATCAAATAATCAGTATATGAACAAATATAAGTCAAAGTAATATTCTAACCTGAAAAGGTCTGAATATACAATAATAAAATATAAATGGTTATCAGGAAATAAGAAATAAAACAATAGCTTAGTCGGAACAATAATAGCACCGACTAGGTCTACAGAAGAAGAGGCAAGCTCGACTGACCGATGAGAGAAATTCCGTCTGCTTTTATATAAAACAAATCCTTTGTTTTACGTAGTAAAAGTGGAATTTCCCTACATCGAGTCAATTAGAAATTCGGATTTGCCCACACTTGGAATTTCCAAGTATTTCTCCGAATTTCTAAATGCGTCCGGCACGGCGGTCAGCTTCTACCTGACACGCCTCCGGAGACAGTTATTGTTATACTTTATAAGGGTGTTTAAAATTATGAAATGTAGTTAGCCCTAAAGACAGCTTTGTATACTATGTTTATATATAGCGGTATATTATAGCGATGTCATCTGTGAACATGGCCACTGTGGTCTTATTTGTTGTTGAGATCTCAGCAGTGTATATAAAGTACAGGACAGGACCCAGGACACTTCCATGATGGATACCGGATTTTATGGGATAGTAATGAGAGGTTTCTGTAAGGAATCTGACTTGCAAGTGATGTTCTGTGAGGTATGATTTTAATAGATGAGAGTAGATAGTAAGAAGTGGAAAAGGATAACTTAAGTTTATAAAGGAGGCCGTCATGCTAAACACGGTCGAAGGCTTGTTCTATATCCAGGAAGGCAGCAGTGCAATTTTTATTCCTTCGAGGCATACATTAATGTTTTTAACAATCCTAGGACATTGTTGTAGAGTTGAAGATTTTAACTTGTGCACCAAAAACGTGTGAGATATATGCAGCAAAGTTTGATGCCTTTTCTTTTTCAGTTTTTCTCCAGCTTCCATCGGCTTTCCTTATGAATGGATGATTTTGTTGCTTTCCAGATGCTGTGGTCTTCTTTTGACAGGCTGTTGATGTAGATGTAAATGTTAATGTCTAGTAGATCAATTCTAAGTTGCCGTGTTAATCTATTCCATTCATTTTTATCTATAGGATTGCGACTTCTTTGCCATATGCGCCTGGCTCTTCTTTTTTGCAACAAGACGTGTTATATATACGGGTATATTGGCGTCACTTGGTTCTTTGTCATTATAAGGGGGTGTAACTATTTCAGCGGTGGCATATCTTCTGGTTGCTTTAATGTTATATTTGAATTTAAATTTTTATTTGTGTAAGACATTCCAGTTGGTCTTTGATAATGACAACTTAGGAATATTCCGATGTTTTATAATTTGCGTAGATAGTGTGACAATAATGGGAGTATGGTCAGTGGACAGATCCCAGGATGCTTGTAAGTCAAAATAATTTAAGGCCATGCTATGGAGGATAAAGAAGTCAAGTAGATCTGGGATTTTGTTTGGATCTGATAGCCAGTAGGTGGGCTCTTTGTAGATAAGTATTGAATTTCCCTTTGTCGTACATAATCTCGACCTCCAGTGTGTATGCTTGACATTCCAGTCACCTCCAATTAAGAATTTGTTTAATAGATGTTTGAAGAAGTCTTCATATTCTGTTGCGGTGATAATATGCCTTGGAGGCTGTACATTGCCGCAATGCCAAAAGACCATGGTTGAGAACTGATACAGATTACTGCAGCTTTTGTTTTTTCCGTCTAATACATTGTTTCCTCATAGTGTCGTATGGTGTTACATACAATAATCGCAGCGGCTCCGTGTGCTGTTTCATAAGGATGGTTGGTATTGTAAATAAAATACTGAGGAATCTTGATCATGGTTCTATCAGTAAAATGGGTTTCCGATATGAGTAGAACATCAATTTGGTTATGTTCAAGAAAGTTAGTAACTTCTGTGTTATGGTTGCCTAGGCCGTTGGCATTCCATTGTGCAATTTGTAGTGACTTAAGTTTCATTACTGAATTTGTTTTCTACTGTGAAAAGCATGTTTATGCTAATGCTGTTTTGATTTATTAGTTGTGAAAACATTTGCTTGCATAGCTTTGAATTCGTTAAGGAAACTTTTCATCATCTCTCCAATGTCACTGTTTTACATTTGTTTTACCTGTTTCTTGTGTGTAAGTCGCGTGATTTTGATTGCTTAAATTTGGATTATTCTGTACTGTATGTCTATTATACTGCAGTTAATTATTCGTTGGAGTGTGCGATGATACTCCTCTTGCTCTGTTTCTACTGCTAATTAACTCTTTACATGTCCTGCATCCCTTGTAATTTCCGGTGTGTGATCCATTGTAGAGAGCGCATATGGTAGGTGTGTCCCTAGGTTTTTTACAATCGGCTAACAAATGGTTGCCTCCATATTTGACACAGTGATAAGGTCTAATACAATATGTCTTAGAGTATCCATACAATTGGCATCTCGTACACTGGACAATATTATTCTTTTTAAACGGTGGCTTAATAACTATTTTCGCGTTGTTTATAAATTAAATTTCATATATTTTATTATTATTTTGATTAGGTTCTATATCAACGTAGAATATCATTAGAAGGTCTTCACTTACTCTGTGTTTTATATTTACAATATTGCGTACTAAATGCCCACGTTTTTCTATTTCACTTTTTATTATATTAATGGGCAATGTATGATGTAGATTACGAATTACAACTCTGTATGCTCTATCGTCTTTCATTTTGTACGTATGATCCACAATTTGTTTGCTGTTTAAATGTCTTACCAGTTTTTGGGTATGTTTTAGAGTCCCGGGAATTTATTTTTATTGTTTTTTAATACTGTACAATAGTTTGTCTCTGTTTTTGTTAATTCTGATAGCTTATTAACAATTTTATTGTATTCAGTAACACCAAAATTAGTGAGGGTTTACAGGTTGCTGGAGTTTCGTTGGTATTTTCTGTACAGTTATTGTTGTCGTTTTCGTTTTTATTTTGTAGAATATGAAATTTATTGATGGTTACTACCGTATGTTCGTTTTCTGTTGGTGTCGGAGGATTAATTTTACGTTTTTTGTTACTATGTTTTATAGTTTGCCATTCGCGGATGTCCGATGACTCAATGTCGCTGATTTCTCCTGAAGATTTTTCACTTTATAATGTAGATGTCATCTAAAAAGAATCAGACGCTTCATTTTAAGGTGTAGATGATGTGGGATTTATTTTAGGATTGTATTGACAGTTTGAGGAAGATTGTGAAAGTACTTGGTTGGGAACATAATATATTGTTGTTGGTGGGTTGTTTAAAATTTTGTGCTGAATTTGGATGTAAATTTTGTGGAAAAATTACATTTGGGTATTCTGGTTGAATTTGCTGTTGCTGATATTGGATATTTATAGGTTGACCATTAAGAGTAGCAGTATCAAAAGGAATACTCACCGATAAATCTGGTGGAGCAATCATTTTAATTGTTATAACTGTATATTTTAATTTTTACATAGTTTATAAATAGTATATCCACTTGATACACGATAATGACGATAAAAACGAGGATGGAGCCTGTTTTTAATCACCACTATAGGTTTCGCCTAATTCGTATCGATATTCATAGGTCGAGAGTCAAATGAGTACTATTGTTGAAATAATTAGAATAAAAAAACGTTGATTATGCTACCGGGCTTAAAAAATTACACCTTTATTTGAAAAATATACCGTATTTTTTGCAAAATTTCTTCCATACTTCTTTTGTCAGTCTTAATAAGCCTAAAAATTAAATATTTCATCCATATAAGAAAGACAAAAGTTTCGGCCTTAAATGTGTTAAGATGTCCATCATAGGCACATTTCCCCCATATATATATATATATATATATATATTATATATATATATATATAATATATATATATATATATATATATTATATATATATATATATATATATATATATATAAGGTTCTTGAACTCGTAAGTGGAGCATAGAGCTTCAGTGAAAACGCGCCATCGGGTTCTATTTTGCGCTAAGGCCTTCACCTCATTCCAAGACTTTCCTTGTTTTCTTATCTCGTCCATGATGGATCTTCTTCAAGTTTGTACTGGGCGACCTTTTTTTCGTTTTCCTTGGGGATTCCACTCTAGGGCAGTCTTTGCAATACTGGAGTTATTTTTTCGGAGTGTGTGACCGATCCAACCCCACTTTCTGGACTTTATTTCATTTACTACCCTCTTTTGTTTGGTCAGGTGTAGTAAATCTTCGTTTCTAATGATGTTAGGCCAGAAAATACGAACAATTCTTCGTAGACATTTATTAACAAAGACCTGCAGTTTGTCTGTAAGGGTTTTTGTCGCTTTCCAGGTTTCACATCCGTAAAGTAGTACAGACATGACATTTGACTGGAATATGCGGATCTTTGTCCTCGTAGTGTAGTCTCCAGACCTCCAAACAGGGTTGAGCATGCTGAAAGCTTGTTGCGCTTTTCGTACCCTCATACGAATATCGTCTTCTGTACCTCCGCTTTCTGTTATGACACTTCCAAGATACGTAAAGTTTTCCACATTTTCAATCTGCATGTTATTAATGGTGAATAGTGAATAGCGTGTTGTTTCTTGCATTTATTTTGATAAATACGTTTCCCCCATACTGATATGCTTTTCTGTAGATTTATTTATTTTCAATCTCTGATATCATCATTTCTACTGGATACCGAGCTCGACCTATAGCCCCCTGCAATCGCTAGTATTTTCGTGTATTCAATCCAATTTTAATTGGTTTCTTTACTTAAAACTTCTGGAATTTTATTCTCTTATCGTCAATTAGATTCGTAGATTTAATTTGTTTACTAGATTTGTGTTGACTGATTTAATCCTGTTAAAAGAGGATATTCCAGTAAACCAAGTGCAGTAATTAATTAAAATGAATCAACTCCATCGCAATTGAAAATCAATTGTTTACCCTTTTAAAGCAGTTTGTAGCAATTATTGATAAAGGATTTCTATAAACAGGGAAGCTTGAATAGAAAAACAATGTGATTAAATAACAAAAATTTATTTAGCTAAACATTTTTAAAAAATATTTCTTTATTATGTACAGTGAGGTCAATGCCTAAAATATTTATTATATACAAATAATATCACAGTATGCAGAATGTATTAATTAACTGTCCCAAAGACATCAGAATCTTATAGACAGGATAAAACTACTAATATTATATTAAAATAATATATACAGTCTATTTCAGCGTTCTATATACAGTATGGTGCAAATGAAAGGAATAAACAGAATATTCGAAAGGATACCTTTTTATTTTTGGCGTCATTTATGCGAGCTTGATGACGTTCTTAAAGTTTTACCATATCCACAATAATTCATCATCGTTTTTGTCACAATTATTAATAAAACACGAAAATCTATACTATTTAGTTTCGATATATCTCAACTTAAATAAAACGAATTTTTATCTCGCCCTTTTTCCGTTGGGATGCCCGCTAAAACAGGTGGTTTTTTCTGGTATCTAAACACACTTCGATATTATTTTATCACCAATTTTCCTCTTCTCTGTATAAAAAGTTATCATTTTTAGGACCACAATTGGTCACAATCGTTTTTTCCTAGTACCAACCTCTTCACTAATTCGTTACGAAAAACAAGTTTTTTGTAAACAATAATGTTTATTTGTTGTCAGAACTCGAATAAAGGCCTTAAGCAGGACGCTGTCTCTCCCCGACATTAGTTAAAATTTATCTAGAACAGGTTCTAAAACTGTGAAAGCGCAAATGTAGAAATATGGAAATGCCGATTAACAACAATAGCATATATCCTGCAACAAATACAATTAGCACTTTATCACCTACAAAACAGACACGTGAACGTTACATTTCTCTGGGTACCATCACATACAGGTATCGCAGGAAATGAAAAAGTAGATGAATTAGCAAAGAAAGCTGCTACTGACGAGCAAACTGAAATTATGACTACAATTCCATTCAGTGATATCCAGCTCAATATTAAATAGTACTGTGTAAAAAATTGGCAACAAATGTGGAATTCTACTAAGGCTAACCTTAAAAACGTGAAAACTAGGATTGGCACTAAACTACAATTTCCAGAAAACAGAAGGCAACAAGTGATTATAAACCGACTAAGAATTGGACACACAGCGTTAACTCACCAGCATCTCATAACAAAAGAACTACCACCTGAATGTTCCTATTGTGAATGTCCAATAACTGTTCAACATGTATTGATTGAATGTCCTCTTTATTCCTACGAAAGAGCCATCAACAACGTACCAGAAGAAGCAAAGAAACTTAAAGATATTTTAAACAGTAATGTATCTAATACAATAAAATTCCTTAAGGACATACGTTTACTACACAAAATTTAAGTTATATTATATGTATCTCTTTGTAATTTGTAATTTATTATGTGTAATTTAATACGCAATTTGTAATTAGTAAATCTGTGTTTGTAATAACAACTGTAAAATCTGTAAAACCCGCTAATAACCTTTAATGGTTGATGCGGAAATTCTAAATAAAAAAAAAACAATAGCATATAAACTTTGTCATTTATAGATGATCAACTAGTAATAGCACAAGATTATGAAGATATTGAGTAGATAACTCGAAAATTAATCGAGGTGTAATTAAAAAAATGGTGTATCTGCGGGAAACATGGACATTTATACGTCCATGGCGGGAGACAACACGACCTCATATTGGAAGATGGAGAATTTATCAAACACTTCAACACATAAATATTTAGGTATGCTCATCACAAAAGAAGGCAACGTACGTAGACATAATTGGGGAGAAAAACAACTAAGCTAGAAAAGCACTTTCCCTACTCAATAGTATCCTTTAGGATCAACCAATCTCTAATAATAACAAGCGCAAGATATATAATACAATTATTAAAAGTATAATTACCTACAGTAGTGAAGTATCGCAAATAAAGAAAAATACAAGAGAAAACTTGAGGCAATGGAAATGGATTAGTATAAGTTTAGTACAAGAGCTTACGAAACATGATTTTACGAACAGTGTTAGTTAAAATTCACACTAGATGCAAGAGTACAGTACTAAATACCCAGAGAAAGTTAATGTTTGGGCTGGATTATTGGACTATATTTTTTGGACTAGATTAAAGAGGAACAATGGATGACTGCCTAGGTTACCTGATTTGACTCATATTGATTTTTAATGGTCATTATTGAAAAGAAGATTTTACTCTAACATAAAAAGTTATCCTATCGAAGAGCCTGTTGAAAAATTAAAATTATTGCGTTTCAGGGTTTTTCCTTAAAGTGCCGGTTTACGAAAATATAAATTTATTCCTTTCATTTCCACAATACCGTATGTACATCAACACAATATTTGAAATAAATAAAAATACCAACATGTTGATCGTTAAATAAATTAAATCTAACCATTAACCAATTATAATTAGTAGGTCATAAATGCCTTATCATAATTGTGTTGCAAATATAAAAATAGAAAATTCCTACAAGGATTGTTATGTTAGCCATTTTTCAATCTTCTTCTTCTTCGTATTGGACTAGGAAACTAACTATTTTCCCATAAGACTAGTTGATATAGGTCTCTAACAAGTACTTTTGTTAGATAGCATTCCAGAAGAATGGAGCAATCCATGTTAGAAATTACACTGCGAGAAAACGTATAACAGGAACTGGCCAAGAGAAAATCCAGGGTGATTGACGTCATCGGAAGGATACCCAGACTAAAATGTGACAGATGGGTGATGGCACAGCCACCTTTACTTCCAAGCCATGAAGTAGAAATTTGGCAACAACGCGTGGTAGTCCGACTGTGGTTTGTTTTGGTTTAACATTTCATATAGGAAGGCTTGTAAAGTTTGTTGAATTTATTGTTTTTTTAACTTTATTCGAATGTTTTATTTGTAAATTGTGTTTAAATCAATTAGAAAATATTAATATAAGTGAAATTTCATTAAATTTAGAACTTTTAGAAGATTCTTAACGACAATTTAAAAGGCAAGTATAAATATAACCTACAAAACAAACTGAAAATAATAATACTTTTGCTTCTTGTTACAAAATATGTAAACTAAAAACAACAATAATAATACTTTTGTTTTTTGTTACAGATGCTCTGGCATTGTTGTGTACCTGGTTGCAAAACCAATTATGCCAGTACTTTAAAAACGAAACAGGCAGAAAGTACGTTTTTGTTTCCCAAAGATCCCCAAAGAAGGTATACTGGGTTATGCTCTATTCATAGAGAAGGCTGTACAATTACCAAATCTTCCGTAGTATGTGCCAAACATTTTCATGAAGATGATATTCAGCGGACTGAACAATGAGAAGATAAAGATGGAAATGTACACATTGAAAAGTTAATATTTTCCAAATTAAAAGGCAATGCAGTTCCTAATATATTTCCTGAAGTACCATCATATGTAACTGTTCATCGTACTAAAGAAAAACATAATTATGTCAATTAGACTTAGACAATAATATCCCATTGAAAAACTGGACAAGTAAAATTATAAGTGACTGTGTATATTTCTATGTATTAAACATTAATCAGTTGGGACACAAGTGTGATAATATTTGTGTAATATGTAGTGTAATAGTTAGCAGTAATTTTAGTGTAATCGTCAATGTAGGTAAGAATAGATTAAGTGGTAATGATTTGAAATGGATTTTACAATATAGTAAATTAACAAGATGGTCACAATTAGAGAACTTACTTTCTCATTTAGATCTGCTTTTTAGATAAGTGATAACAAATTTGAGTATTACATTCAAAAATCTTTTGAGAATATAGGCTATTTTAAATCGATATACAAGTTATAAATGGTATGTTACATTCAACACATTTTTCATGTATACCTCTTTTAACTTGGTCTATATGACAACAAACCTATTCATATTTAAAATTGCTACTTTTGTATATCTAAGTATGAAAATTCAACAAAAGTTATAAGTAAATAGTAAAATATTTAATTTTCAATTAGATTAATTTAGAACCATATTTATATTGTGTCTGATTTCTTAGGATGAATTTTTTAATCATAATAGTTACACTAAGTTTTTACTTAGCACAAATTTTATATCTTTTGTATTTTTAATAATCTTTTTAAATGTCGTGTTAATGTGTATATATGCTTAAGTACTTAATATTTAAAATTTCTTCTAGAGATTCTTGACTGCATTTGATTGTAAGATTAACTGTTTGACACTGTATTTTAAGTGCAATAAATTTTACTCTAGTGATTATTTTATTGATAATATAACCTAAATAATAATAAAACTTTATATATATTTACTAGGTATATATAAGGTTTTATTAATTTAATTTCCCTAAAAATATTTCTGTGATGAATTGAAGTTTTCAAAATATCAGTTTCCTAAAATTCAAATTAGTTTAATATTCTGGTAGACCTTACAGCTGATTATCGGACTACCGACGTCATAGAATGCGGTGTTGCCTTTTTTACTTCATGGCTTGGAAGTAAAGGTGGCTGTGGTGATGGACAAAAAGGTTATTGAAATGGAGACCTAGAGAAGATAAGACAATCTACCTACGTGACGGGCTGACGGTTTATGAAGACAAAATAAAAACTGGATGATAGTATCGCGGATAATATTGCGGAAACTACAGATGTATCTCTGTCACCAGTACCTTTAGCAGGCTGTTTGGTAAAATCTTAAAAAACATGATTGAGAAAGAATACGAACCACATGAAAGTGAACAGCAAGCAGGATTTAGAGCTGGAAGATCTTGCGTAGACTACATATTTTGTGGATCTCACAAAAGCATATGACACGATTCCTGTGAAAAAGCTGTGGCAGTCTCTTGAACGATCTTCATTAAATAGCACGATCATCGCCGCAGTCAAACAATTATACAATAAAGCATCATCAAAAATCACACTAAACAACACCTTATCAGAAGAATTTCCAGTAACAAAAGGCTTACGACAAGGATGCTGCCTCTCTCCAATACTATTTAAGATCTATTTAAATGGAGCACTAAAATACTGGAGAAGATCCTGTTCAGGAATGGGGATCCAACTTGACGACGATCCAATAGTATACACTCTACATTTTGCGGACGACCAAGTAGTAATGGCAGCAGACAAGGAATATTTAGAATTCATGACGAGACGGTTGTTTAAAACATATGAAGAATGGGGCCTCTCTGTAAATAGAAACAAAACGCAATACTTATGCATCGAGAATGAAGTAGAAGATCTAATGATGAACGAACATGAAACAATCAAGAACTGTGAGAAATATATATATTTGGGAACAACAATCAACAAGAGTGGGCGCACCGAAAAACAGATAGAGCAAATAATCGTGAAAGAAAAAAGGGTGATAGTATGCCTAAACCCGATGCTATGATCAAAAGAACTATCAAATCAAAGAAAGCATCTCCTCTTTAACTCCATCTTTAAAAGTATAGTGCTTTATGGATGCGAAACATGGCAACTTACTAAATCCCTTAAGCGACGCCTACTTGCATTGGAAATGGACTTCTGGAGAAGATCAGCTAGAAAATCAATGCTTGATAGAATACAAAATGACCATATCAGAAATATAATGGGAGTTAAGTCAACCATCATTGACGAAATTCAAAGGAGACAACTGATCTGGTATGGTCATGTGAAAAGAATGGACGACGACAGGCTGCCAAACCAAATTTTAAAATGGACGCCAAGGGAAAGAAGGAAGAGAGGAAGGCCAAAACAATCCTGGCTGGGCGGCATTCAGAAGGCAATGTCGGAAAGAAACCTTCACCCTGGCGAATGGAATGACCGACGTAGCTGGAAACTGGGAACCGGAAGGCGGAGAACGCTATAAAAAACCGGGATAATAAAACGATAGTATCGCAAGATAGACGGGGTTGGAAACAAGAGAAAGATACCTATGTTCAGCAGTGCACTTTTGAGGCTGGATGATGATAATGATGAAGTTTCTGTATATTTTGTTTTACTTTTATTGAACTTAAATTTACATCAAGTAAGCGCTAACTCAATTCATAATTGTTTTTATTAATAGAAAATAGTCTGGCCAATGCTCTGGCCCCTTAAGACCTATAATATCTTTTATCTAATAAGCTGTTTTGTCTGTTTTTATCTAATAATTTGTTTGTTATTTTGAGATTAAGGGAGACTAAGGGATAGAGAACAAGAAGTTGACTTGAACACAATAATTTGTTTGTCGTGACTTTTAAGCATTACTAGATTCACTTGTTGATTTGGTATGTTTGACTCCTTTAAAATAATCCTGAATCTCCTCCAAGGTCTTTCCTTTCGTCTCAGGAACCATAAAGAACATCAAAACAACAGCAATGGCACAAATTGTAGAGAAGGAAATAAACGGGACAAACATACCGTAGTGATCTCTGGTAAGTTGAAAGAACTTTGACGTAAGGGTAGCAATGATAGCAAAATAAATGTCTGCGAATCCCAGTGCAACTGATTTAATATCAGCGTTAAACACTTCACTTAAAATGATAATTGGAACGCCTTGAAGACCGATACTGAAGAAGATAACATACACTAAGAGCGCTATTACTGGTACCATCGCAAAACTGCTAACATCTATTAAGGTTTTTAAATAAAAATATATTCCTTCTATCATTAAAGTGATTCCTACTCCAGATACAGATATCAATATTAAAGGCCTTCTTCCAACTTTGTCGACGATGGTCGACGCCAATATTGTAACTATTAACTGAGTTAGGAAAAACAGATTGGAAGCCAGCTCAGCAGACATGAAGTTACCGGCTGAGTTAAATATGTTCTGAGCGTAGAAAGATATCGCTGAGTTACCAGAAAACTGCTGTGTTCCTCGGCATAACATCATTATGAGTACAGCTTTTCGATTTCTCTTTAAAGTGAATAGATGTAGGGGATTTGTGCGGGTTTTGGTAAGATCGGCTTTGACTGCTTTGTCGATTCTGTTCAATTCGGTATCCACGTCATTTGATCCTCTTAAAATTTTAAGGCTTTTCTTGGCACCTGAAAAATTTTTAGTATTTAGTATATTGATTATTAAAGTGTATTTTTTTTCTATGCTGTACTTAAACTGCCGTAAAACGGTCTTGCACTATAATGTCGTTAACAGCTATGACGTCATTCGTATGATGCGATTGTCGGCATTTGCTTCGGATGCCGTTCGCTTTCACTTGCAGTTCAGCATATATATACGTGGTGAGATAATGCACGATTTGACGATTCTATCTTATTTTAATATAGTCCCCGTCTCAGTATATAGTTACAAGCATTATATTTGTACCTAATTATTAATTATTGTGAGATTAATAAGTTTGAATTTGGAAAAATTGGGTGACTTAGGTAAATGTCATTATTATTCGTTTTCTAAATATTGGTACTTTTAGTTAGGTTAAGTATTAGTATGTCAATGATGTTAAAAGTTGGCGATACATTTTCCTCATTTTCCGATGCAAAAAAGCCAACTCGGAACTTAGAGGAAGTACATTTACCATGTTTCGGAAACGAGATGCACGTACTATTGCAAGCAGTAAAATTAAGAGGCCGATAGAAAGCTCTTTAATCTATTAGATTAAAGAAGATTGCCCAGTACATGTACGATTCAAGGCATCGTTTGATGGAAATGCGTTAGAAATAATGTCAATTTAAACTCAGCTCAATCATCATACCTCCAAAGTGAACATAAAAATAGGATTACTTGCTTTCCTTATTATTGTAGAAGACAAAGATAAATAAACGAAACAGGTCCAAAATCGCAGCAACTGAAATGGAATTCATGAGAAGAAGCTGCAGAGTGACAAAAATAGATAAAAATAGAGGAGATAAAACGAAGAATGGCAGTAGAACAAGACATACTCAGCTACATCGAAGAAAAGCGTTTAATTTGGTATGGACATGTGATAAGAACAGATCATACAAGGTGGATAGCAAAGATTTCGGATTAGAGCCCAATAGGAAGGAGGAACAGAGGTAAACCCCGTAGATCATGGAGGGATGAAGTGAACGAGGCCATGGAAAGACGAGACCTTAGAGATGAAAAATGGCAGAGCAGAAGGACTGGAGTAGTTGCTTGAAAGAATGAAGGCGGCGACAGCTGTAAAAATCCTTATAAGTATAGATAGATGTAGAAGACGGTAATTATCAAACTGAAATAGTTGGGGTTTGCATGCTAGCAAATTTCATGTAATAAAATGGGGATCACCCCAAGTAAGCATACACTTAGTTTAGAATTAATTCAAAAATTAGTTTATGCTAAGACAGACGATGATTACAAAATATTTTTGAAAAGATTAGAAGATAGTGTACCTCGAAAAGTGTATGAGTATTTCATGAAAAACTGGCACGATACCAAGGATGAGTGAAATTAAGAAAAAAGATTTAATTATAATATGTCCATATCATTGACTACACAAGGGTAGCGACCACCAAGTTCCTATGCACAAAGAAGAAAAAAAATGTCTTTTGTTATGCAATGAACTAGCAGATTTAGCTGCACAACGTACGGGCATGTTATTTAAGCAACTGTTTAATCTATTAAAAGATCTCAAAACACTGTGGGCCAATGATACTGCTTTCTGCTTACACCTATAGATGTTACAGAAGAAAATGACATGCAAGGTATGATTAAAAGTAATGATGAAGTTATATTTGAAAGTGAAAATAAGCTGTGTGGTGAGGTAGTGAGGTGGTTCATCAAGAGATAACTAAGGTAGATAACGTGGAGGGAAATATATAAGAGTCAAGTCCAGAAAATTAACTTCCTATTACTGACTAAACTCTTCAAGTAAACGATGTTGCTTTGTCGACAATTAAAATGCCAGTGGCAACGCCCAAAAGGACAAGGCCTGACAGCAATAGGACTACCAAAGAAAAAGAAAAGGAACCACAAAACCTTTCCAATTTAATCCAGAGTTCCAATCCAAAGAAAGGATTAAATTTCTGTAATTAATTTTTTTCCTAGTTTACAACAGGTTTTACAATAAATAAATACTAATTTAATTATGTATTTATCATTACCCATAATTAAAATACGTTTTAATACTTCACTTTGTTTTCTTTTTCGTTTATAAGAAAATCTAATATTAATAAATTCTTTATTAGCAATTGATATTACGATGGCCAGCCTCCAAGTGAACGACAGCCGAAGAAAATGCCGTCAAAATCTAGTGCACGACCGTTTGACGGCAGTTTAAGTTCAGCGTTTTTTCTATTAGGTCTCACATTCAAAAAAAGTTTATAGATTTTTCCCAAACTAACACCATTGTGTTTATGAAATTCATTGTGCAGACTTTCCTCGATCTTGCATAGGTTAAACCAATCAAGAATCCGAATATCATCTCCATACAGGTCACAATATTGATTTTGAAAATTTCAGAACTGTAGCCCTCACCTATTTCTAGAAACCAGAAATTAGTTAAGAAACCATTGAGATCCAAAAGCTCACTAGTTGTCACAATTAAATAACAAACATAGGGGCATCAGACTTTAATATGTAAACCCCTTCCCAGGTTATCATCATTATAAAATATCGTCCATTTATCATTATTATCGTTTATCAAGCCACATCCAATAAGAAATCGAATAAAGAATCTTATTCCATACTAGGGTCTACAAAAATTGAACTATTCTTAAGATAATTAAAAATATAATTATCAAAACAACATTGTCTATTGACCGAAGTGTGGTTTATTCACACTTCAAGCAACAAATCTAGACAAGACCAGAAACTGATTCCTTTGATAATTGAAACAGTGATTTTGACACATCAAAATAAATACTTTTGTTAGTGAAATCTTTAACAGATCTAATCGGTATGCAACTCATTATACACTGATGTAGTCTCAACTTCTTATGTATTGATGTTTATCGATACCGTAACATTTCCTCATTTCCTTATGAAGAAATTACAATGGAAAAAAATTAAATACGTATATATGGCACTTTATTATCTATATACGGTATTAAAGGAGTACTCTTCTGTACCAGAAGGACTCCCATTCTTCTGTTTTTCCCGAAATCTTGAGAATGAGAAGAACTTGAAACGAATGGGAAAATACGTTAGTATAATTCTAAATATCAACCTTAGCCTATATCGACATACATAATTTTAAATTAATATATTTAAAATTAATGTTTTACGTACCTTCTAAATTGTTCTTGACGATGTAATAATAAGGAGACTCAGGCATCCACATGAACGTTAAAATCAATAATACAGGTATGGCGCCGCCTACTATTGCAGTGTGTTGTATACTCAGATAGGATCCAACAAAGTTTACAGCTAAAATTCCAAAAATAAATGAAATACTGCTCCACGAGGCAAACATGCCTCTTTTATTTGCATCTGATACTTCTCCAGTGTACATTGGAACTGAAGAGAAGCTCCAACCATCTGATATTCCAGCGATGAATCTACATAAAGAAAATATATGTTATAATAAGTAGATTTTTTACCTTTGTGTGTTATTTTGTTATTTTCAAAATCCGCTAATGCATGATTACATGTTTTCCTAATTTTTTATAACGAACTCAGAAATGCTCACATAACAATACGAATCGATACGCATCACAGAAGATCCAAGCAAGGCGCATCAACTGGACTGAAAGGAGGTGTTTTCTAGCAGTCCTTCGCAGTGGTATAATTCCACTTCATAGAAAAAGAATGGAAGAACCAACAAAAAGATCTTTTTATTGCGTTTAAAGACTATGAGAAAGCTTTCCACAAAGTTAAACATAACATTCTTATGGAATGTCTAAAGATAGTGAGAAATCTCTATTGGAACCTACAGGTTCAAGTGTATTTCCGTTAAGTGTTTTATTTCGTTTGTTTTCTATTTTTTCCACATACCATGACTTTCGTCTTCTCATTATTGATCCTCAAATTTCTTTTAATTAGTGCAGCGTTCCATAATTGAGTGCTTCTTCATTTATCCCAAATATCACTAGATCGTCTGCGAATGCACACTCTGAGATCCACACTGCTTCTAAATTTCTATGTCCGGCATATAATTTTAATGTTTTTGCTCTAGTTTCTTTAATTATGTCATCCAAGACAATGTTAAACAGCATGGGGCCTAGGACTCCTCCTTGACGTAAACCCTCATTTACTATGAATTCCTCGGATTCCACATTATCGGTTCTAATTCTGTTCCTCATATGTCTATATATACTCATAATGGCTTGCCTGAGTTTGATTTTCACACCTTTCTTTTTTAAACATATGTCAATCACCTTCCTTGGAGTACTATCAAATGCCTTTTCTAAGTCTATAAAGGCTTGGTATAACTCAGTGCTTGAGTTCCGTGCGTTTTGTATTAGTTTCTTGATAGTAAACATGTGATCTTGGATGCTTCTACCTTTCCTAAATCCACTCTGTGATTATTCCATTTTAGAATCAACTTCTTGTAAAAGACGTTTTTCTAGTATTCTCTCATATACTTTTAATCGGATGCTTAGTAGTGTGATTCCTCTGTAGTTACCACATTCGCGTCTGTCTCCCTTTTTGAAAATGGGTAGAATAAATCCCATTTCCCAATCTTTTAGATTTTGGCTCTCACTCCATGCCCTATTACACACTTTTGTTAGCAGTTAGTGCCCTTGTCGCCCATGTTTTTAAGCATTTCTGCTGTGATTTTATCAAATCCAGCCGCCTTACCTTTTTTAAGATTTCTTTTATTTTGTCTTGAATTTGATCATCTTACTCTACCTCCTCTGATTTTTCTGTGATAATGTCTACATCGTTTTGGATATTCAGTAGATCCTCGACATATTGCTTCCATCTATCTAGGATGTTGATGGACTTGTCACTATAATCGGAGAATACAGTGAGCGAATGGGACTAGAGATTAATACCAAAAAGACCAAATTCATGATCATCTTCAGAAACTTGGATGCATTTGAAAACTCCACCATAACACTGAATAGTAAATCCATAGAAAGAGTGAGTAAATTTAAATACCTGGGATCGTGGCTTTTTGAAGACTGGGCATCGGACAGGGAAGTAAAATGTCGCATTGAGCAAGCTCGACAAGCTTTCGTAAAATTCAAGAAGGTACTGACTTATTCAGAGTTTGATCCTCAACTCAGACTAAGGTTTACTAAGTGCTATGTATGGTCAGTGCTGCTATATGGCGTAGAGGGCTGGACACTCAAAACGAGGGATATAAACAGATTGGAAGCTTTCGAAATGTGGCTTTATCGCCGTATCCTAAAAATACCATGGACAGCGAAAATCACAAATATAGATGTCCTTAAAAGAATAAACCAAGAACGCCAACTTTTCGAAACCATCAAGAAAAGGAAAACGGCGTATCTAGGTCACATCATGCGAAATGAAAAATACCAGTTCCTCCAACTTATAATCGAGGGTAAAATTGAAGGCAAGAGAGGAATGGGACGCAAGAAAATGTCCTAGCTCCGAAACATAAGGCAATGGACAGGGATTAACGACATACAATCTCTGATACATATTGCAAGAAATAGAGAGTTAATGGAAAATGTGATCGCTAACATCCATTAGTGGATTTGCATCTGAAGAAGAAGAAGATCTAGGATGTTATCATTGTCATGCAGTAAGTTTCCTTTTTAGTTCCTTATGTGCTTTGGTGTTTGTTGGGCCTTTTCGGTTCTTAAATTTTTCAGGGTTCCTTTTTATTACTTTTTCAAATTACCAAAAGTGTATAAACAAAAAAATTAATTCTCGTTATATCCCATGTCTTATGGGAACAGGTGTTAAAAAAAGATTAACCAAAAAAATCAAAGCAAAATAAAAAACAAATTAAAATCAGCTAAAATGTTAAATCAGGAAATATTTTTTTATATTTGGAATTTAAAAAATCACAAGAATGTAGTTATTATAGTATAAAATACAATAGATTTTAGATAATATTAGTAAAACGATCAAATGCAATCACGATGAGTATCTAAAAGTCAAATACTTAACTATTTTTATATAATCCATCAGGATTATGTTGTCAGCATAATATCGCCAATTTAAAAACATAAGTGGAATATTTGTTTCAAGTATGTAAAGTAGTCTGAAAAATGTTAGTAATATATGTGAGCTATTTCCTGAGATAGTCCGTTATTATCTTTACATCAAAATGAAGTTTTTTTGCAAAAGTTTGATGCATTCTTCAATTAGATGATAAGATCAAAAATTTTATCAAAAAATAAATTTTTATAGAGTCAAGATTTTATTTTGGAATTTGTATGATATTTCCAAAAAGATAGGGGTAAAAAATCTTTATATATACTAAATATATGATAACATACGTCATGTTGGAACTTCATCTTAAATCTAAATTAAGTGAGATGCTATTTATATCGTTTATCATATAATTTTTGCTTAATGATTTGAAAAGTGTTTTAAAATAGTATTTTTTTGATAAAGAGCGACAAACTTCTCTGTCAAAACTATAGAGGAACCTCCTTGCTGTGATGTGAATATAAAATATTAACCAGTATACTTAACCAATGCTAGATGAGGATATTATGCCATAGTTTAAATTGATGGGAGACACTCAGAAGAAATGAAAATCTGTACAGAAGTTATACAGGGGTGTGTTTTATCGCCAGCTTTGCTTAACTTATATTGTGAAGAAATTTTTCAAAACATGCTCAATAATATCAAAGCGGGAGTTATCTTTAACGAAAAATTAATTAACAACTTACGATACGTACACAACACTGTGATCATAGCAACGAGTATAGAAAATCTACAACATCTTATCGAAAGCTTCAGTATGAATAGTGCTGAGATCGGAATTATCATAAACTCTAAAAAACGAAGTACATGCTAATGACAAAAGGACCACAAAATATACATCACCTATTGACAATAAATTGTAACGTGATAGAACAAGTCGAAAAATATCAGTACTTGGGAATTTTGATCAATGAAACCAATAATCATACTGCAGAAATAAACAGGCGACTAGAGATTGCCAGATCAGCATTTATACGAATGAAGCCACTCCTAACGTGCAAAAATCTAAATTTGGAGATCAGACTACGTACCATTCGCTGTTATATATTTTCAATATTATTATATGGAGCTGAGACTTGGACATTAAAAAATGCAATTTAAAAAGAATCGAAGGTTTCGAACTCTGGTTATACCGCAGATTATTAAAAATATCATGGACTTATAGAATTACAAATAAAGAAGTACTGGAGCGGGTTGGTAAAGAAACAGAACTAATCACCACTATACAAACCAGAAAACTTTAATACCTAAGCCACGTCATGAGGCCAAAGGCAAAACTCATGGTTGAAGAATCTACATGATTGTTATCAATGCAGATCGATCGATTTGTTTAGAGCAGCAAATTCAAAGATAAACATACCCATTATGATTTCCAACCTCCGTAGCGAGACGGCACTCTAAGAAGAAAATACTTAACCATATACTAAAACCCCCATATATAATGTAACAGATTTACTTTTTAAGAAAGTCATAATATGTTTAGGTAAATTTTTTGTAACACGAGTAGATTCTAAAAGACCTGTTAAAATATGATTGTCCATTTAATTTGCATTTTCGCACTGCACATTGCCCTGCATGTTGCCTTTGTCCACATAAAGAAAGATAAAAAAGTTTGTAAAGTACTCTAGCGCAATGGGATCTTGGAATTTTCAGAGAGATCCCAGAAACATCTTTATTGCAGTGTCCTGGAACTTTCAGACGGTTCTAGTCCAACGTGGTCTGGAACTGTCAGATAATTCTAGACCACTGGAATTGTCAGAGGGTTCTATGCCAACGTATCATGACATATGTATTCGTTGGCCTCCATCGTCGTCCAGAATCGGCATACCCATCCCGCTCAGGTGACGTCAAAACGCTGTTTCATCGATACGTAGTAACGCCCACCCCCACTGCTTCTTCTTCTTCTTCTTCAAGTGCCCTGTCCGTTGCGAACGTTGGCTATTAACATGGCAATTCTGATCTTGTTTGCGGCGCTTCTGAATAGTTCGACTGATGTGAGCCCGAACCACTTTCGCAGATTTTGGAGCCACGAGTGTCTTCTCCTGCCTGGCCCTCGCTTACTGTCTATTTTTCTCTGGACAATTAATTGCAGCAAACGGTATTTATCGTGTCTCAATATGTGACGTAGATATTCAAGCTTTCTTTGTTTAATTGTATTCACGATTTCTTTCTCCTTTCCGATTCTTTGGTGACATATTTGGTCCAGGATATACGAAGAATGCGTCGGTACACCCACATTTCAAATGCTTCTAGTTTTCTCGTGAGCGTCTCCGTCAGTGTCCAGGCCTCCACACCAGAAATAAGATCGGAAAAATATAGCATTTAACTAAACGTAGTTTTAGGGGAATAGACAAATCCTTGCTTATGAGGTGCTTTCTTATATTACTAAATGCTGCTCTAGCTTGTTCTATTCTCGCCTTAATTTCTGTGGCCTGTTCCCATTTCCTCCGCTCCTACGATGTAGTATCTTCGCTGCACGTGGCAACGTCTACTGATAAACCTTGACCTGCTGTACTTGCCGCTAGACATAGACCTCCAGCAAATGTACAAACATATGACGTATGACATTTATGTGACATTCGCCGTACGACATTTTATGCGTCGTTCGACGTTTTTTACTATGTATTATCAATAAGAAATTTGCTATTTACATTATATTTTCTAATTATTATTAAAACAAAAATATTACCTGGCAATATACATCATAGGAACGTTTCTTGCAAAATAGATCATAATCCACGCCATTAGATACGGCCCTGATGTTAATAATATCGTTTTGTGTCTTCCTATTCTGTCCACTATCAACGGATTTGTAAGCGAACCAACAAAAGCACCGAATAAAGGCATAGTGGCAAGCCAAAATCCTTCATCTTCGGTTATGGGAATTAGGGAGTCCTCGGCTAGAAGTTTTGGTAATGTTGGTGACGGCCAACCGTAATGAAAGCCGCTGGATACAATTGCCAGTATAGCTAAAAATTTAAAACAATAAAACAATAGTATAATATACTTAAACAAATTTAAATGAATTCTATTTATGTACTATTTAGGCTAATATACAAATAGTTTTAATTAACAACAGTATCGGAAATAAGGCACAAACAAAATGATTCTGGACCGGCTTATCATTGGATTTTCACAAGTGAAGCTGTATCAGCAAAATGGTTGTAATACTGCAATGCAATAGGGTAGAAGAATAAATTGCATTATTATTCCCAAGAAAGTGATGCGCTACCTTAGTCCGGGCACTCTGTTATCCTGAGACTTGGTCTCGAAGAAGTTGGTCTCGAAGGCGGAAGAACCAAGACAGTGGGCAACGGCATCAGAATGCAGAATGTAACGAGAAACCACTGTATTAAAGGTACCTGATGGCATCTCTAGTACAAATGTAATGGCTAGCTAGCACTATTTTCGCAAGAGACGATATTGATTATGGTAATAGGAATTCGGTAGGGAAGACAACCAACCATCAGAATGCAAGGCCTCATCGGGCGTCAACATGAGCACAAAAGCAAAAATATACTCAACCACTCAGTAAAAAATAGCTACCTGAAATGTATCAGCTTGAAAAAATACATATCATTATGCCAGAGAAAGAGAGGCTAAATATACTTGGTATAAGCGATGTACAATGAACATAAAATGGATTAATGTTAATTAATAACCATTATATGTATTACACTGTATTACATCACAAGTCAGAACATGGAACACAAGTCAGACGTTAAAAAACAATGGATGGCAGAAGAAATACTACTGAAGATGAAAGAAAGAAGAAAATATAAAGGAAAATATCGAGAAATATGCACAAAAAAAATAAGAAAAGTGTGTGGAATGGATTAAAGACATCAACAAAAAACATAAAAGATAAGAAGATAAGAATGCTAATAGATTTACCCAAGAAATTAAGAAGATGAAGGAGTACGTTAAAGATCTTTTAAAAAAAATGGATGAAATGTAGATAAAAGAATTAAATCCTTTAGAAAGACAGAAGATCAAGATAGATCATTCGTAGAACAAGTAGAAAATATCAGTATTTGGGCAATTTGATCAATAAAAACAGTGATCATTCTGCTAAAATAAATAGGCGAATACAGATTGCCAAAGCATCATTTATACGAATAAAGCCACTTCTGCCGTTCAGAAATCTTAATGTGAAATTCAGATTACGTACTACAAACGAAAATATTACAAAAAAGAGTAAAGAAACAGAAGAGAGGATGACAAAAAAGATAATGATGGAAAATAAAAAATAGTCAAAGAAAATATTACAAATTGAAACAGTAAAGAAACAAAAGAGAAGACGGCCAAAAATAGCGGAATTATTGATATTATAAAAGCATGCATAGCCAGGAGGATGTACATACTACAAATAAATAAAAATGATCCTAAAAACAATAAAGAATGGAAAAAGAGAATAAACAGAAATATATTTAATTGGTTAAAATTTTTCATGGAGGCTAAAAATTATCATGGAGGCTGACATGGTAATTTATTGTAATATAAAAAATCTATACATCTATTTTAGAAAAGAACTTAAAACAACCAGCCAACATTATGAAACCTGGTCAGGTTAAAGAACACTTTCAACGCTGAAAGCGACGGAAATTGATTTTTGGAGAAGAGCCGCAGAAAGATCTAGAATAGAAAGGATTACCAACGAACGCATTAGAGAAACAATGGGAATCAAACGAACAATCACAGATGACCTAACAACAAAACAACTTATCTGGTTCGGACACATACAAAGAATGAATGACCAACGAATACCAAAAGAAATATTAAAGTGACAACCAGAAGGAAAGAGAAAACGAGGTAGACCCAAAAAAAAATTGGAGCGAAGGAATAAATAAAGAACTGAGAGAGAGGGCCATAGAAGAAGACCTATGTAATAACCGGACTGAGTGGCGATGGGAAGTCGGAAAACGGCGGAGAACGTTACAAACCAACAATTAGTAGTAGTAAGCAAATAGCTAAATGTGAATGGTGACTCTATTGAATAGCTTATAACAAAAATTGAAAAATCACGGAAGTCCTTTATAATTTGGAAACCACTCATTTGTAATAGAACATTATGAGTGCATATTTGCGAAGAGATCTAAGAGACCTATGGTGCTATGTGTGGTATATTATATTATCAAGGAGCTAGACAAAAACTGTTAAAAGAGAAGTTGAGAAATTAAAACACTACTATGGATACATATATAACATATAACAAGGAATGAATGCCTGAAACCTAGAATAAACAAGAAAAAGAAGAAGACATGCTAATGTAATAACCAATAAAATAAATAAAAGACCAAAACCAAAAAATATCTTACTGAAAACAGTAAAAAAAACAAAAATAATTAATTTTTGTTAAAATACAGTTAAAGAAAAACATAAAGTGGCGCAATATATCTATATAAAACAGTTAATAATATTAACAATATATTACTTACCAGAATAACATGCTAGGTATTGATACAAAGCACTTCCACTTGCATTTACAACAACCATTTTAGTGTTTTGTTCTCTAAAATACAACACATTAACAATCGCAGAGATTTATTGACTGACACACACAGCAACTATTAAGAAACTTTTAAAAAAGAATTAAAATCAACTTTAAATAATGACGCGACCCTTTTATCGTGTTCTGATAATCAATTAATAAAACCAAATCAGTTATAATTAGAATCGAAATAGTTTGGCACTAAAATAAATATGAGAGACAATTTATTGTCCAATGAGAGTTTTATCTAAAGTTTAAAAACATTTGTTTACAATTTTAAATTATCATATGTATAACGTTTTACACATTCATTTTATATAAATGGAAGTTTATCTATATACCCGTAGAAGTACTTTAATGTTATTTGTTCTATTTTTAACTTTTGTTACCATGTTAGCTGTTCCAATACGTTCAAAATACAAATCTTCTGGGTGTTTGCATAGTCAATTTTGAGTAATCCTGTAGTATCTTTTACTAAGCCTTAAAACAAATTCTTGGAAACGACAAATAGTAGACAACAACAAAGTAAACGTTGTTTGAAGAGAAGCTTGTATACTGGAGTGTATTTTATAGTAAAATTCTGCCACAAAATGCAGTCATCACGAGTAGCGCCATTGAATAGCGGGTCTTCATATATATGCTTTATCTATGGTCTTCACATCGATTCACAACTCTCGACAGGACATTAGGTTTTAAAGAACACCTACAAAGAACGGCAGCAAAACTGAAAACGCGAAATAATACATATAGTCCAGAAGCTATGTGGTACCACTCAGCCTCCCCACTCAGATCATCCGCTCTTGGACTAGTATACTCGGCTGAATATGCTTCATAGGTATGACTAAATAGCAAATAGACAAAGATTATTGCCACCCAATTGCAACCAGACAATGCGAATGATATCAGGTACAATTAGATCCACACCGAACTATTAGATTCTCAGAGAATATCAAAAAATCGAGGCTAACCATCAACTACCTTTACACCATGATAAACTTAATATCAAAATGAACAGACTGGAACAGTAGTATCATTTACATCAGGAACAATAATATCATAGCACTATACTCTGCTTTTTACACTAAACTGTTACACATTTACATTGCCTCAAATGGTTTTGTCCTTATGAGTCTTCTCTTTAGTTCAGTGTTGTCAAGAAGCTGGATTGCATTGACATTCACAGGACTATGCAGCCTCTGCTCGTGACTAGCTGCTGTTCTCTTGATTATTTCGATCACAGTTTCCATACCCAGGTCTGGTAAAGGTTGCTGTTACTGATATACCAAGGAGCAATATTCCCCAGTACTTTGTTAGAAATCTCTAGGTAATATGTAGATTACTAGCTTTGGTACAGCCCCAGAGTTGGCACCCATATACCCATACTGGCCACAGTACTTGCTTGTAAATGGTTTATTTATTATGAATGGATATTGTTTAATTTTTTTCAATCAGCCAATACAATTTATTATATCTAATATCAAGTTCCCCTCTTTTTTTGACATGGACTTTCCAGCGCAGCCTCACGTATAGGGTGATATTCCAGTATTTTGATGATGTTGCATAAGGAACTTGGGTATCATTTATTCTACCTGGGAAATTTTCTATTTTTTTATTTGTAAAGTTAATGTGTGTAGTTAGTCTCATTTAATTTTATTCTATATTTGCTGGTCCAGGTATGTATTGTATATACTGATAGTTGCAACTTATACTTACTTACTTACGGACATAACCAGGAACACGAAGCTGCGTCTGGACGCTTATATTTCCTATCGCTACTTATGCGTCAGAAACTTGGACCATTAAAAAGTCCCCATTGAAATGTGGTTATATCGTAGAATGATGCGCATACCCTGGACAGAACATCGCACAAATGTCTCAATATTGACAGAACTCAACATCAATACTGGGCATACCACAATCATCAACCAAAATATATTGAGGTACTTTGGACACATTACCAGACAAATGGAAGGTATGGAGAGGTTTGTGGTTGAAGGCAACGTAGATGGTAAAACTCAAGGAAGATCGCCGCTCCGATGGTCAGATCAAATAAAGTGCGGTACCGGATACTCTCTGTCTGAGGCAGCACACCGCGCCCAGAGGAGAAAAGAATGGATAGCAACCATAAAAATACCATAACGTCACCACATCCTTATGAAGGATAAAGTATAGAGGCGGCAACTTATTAGTCGCTTCTTGGCTAGTGTCTCCTATGGCTGTATCATCCGCGAAGGTGGCATTAAATGGTTTTGTTCTAGCTCTGGAATGTCACACGTATACAATAGGTACAGTACCGGACCTGATACACTCCCTTGTGGCACGCCAACTTTGATTTCCCTTAAATCGGTGTACACTTTTTCTTGTTTTACTCTGAAATATCTATTAGCAATGTATGATTCTTATATTTCTGAATACTGTTTAGGTATGAATGTTCTTCAACATTTTAATGTTGCTTCTTAAAGACAGAAAATATTTATTTTTCGCGTTGAGAACGCCTATGAATAGCTGTTCTGATGAAGCCTATTAGGCCGAAATACCTATAAATAGATACATAAATGCTTTGTACGTGAAATCGAATCTTTACTGTCTTTTTCATTTTATGGGAGTACCTTTATGAAACGAATACCTATATACGTTAATCTTTGCAGATGATCAAGTAGTGATTGCACAAGACCAAGAAGACTTCAGTTAGATGTTGAAGAAGAATATACCAAGGCTGGTCTAGATATCAATCTCGCAAAAACAGAGTACGTATCTATAAGTGAAGAAGACATAGAAGATCTACAGATTGACGACAACGTAACAATCAAAAAAAATTGAAAAGAAAATATTGAGCTGAAAATTGGATTATAAACAAGAAAAACAGCAGTAAGATAGTAATAACAGAGATGGAATGCCTGCGAAGATACTGCAGAGTAACAAAAATGGATAGGAGAAGTACTGACGAAATAAGGCAAAGAACGTCAATCGAAACAGACATACTGACATATATAGAACAAAAAAGACTAAAGTGGTATGAACATGTAAAAGGAACTAGCGACAGCAGCTGGATAAAGAGAATAACTGAATGTAGCCCCATAGGACGGAGGAAAAGAAGACGGCCCCGAAGATCCTGGAGGTACGAAGTAGACGACGCCATAAGTAAGAGAGGCCTAAACCATGGAGAATGGGACAACAGAGAGAGAAGGAAAGGGTTGTGCGATTGAAGAACTACGACAAATAATATACTACTTTTATGTATAGCGTGTAAAGCAATAAAATGCAGATCATATTATTAAATACAACACATTAATAATAAATAAGAGCTTCAATGCGAATTATACTGTCATTAAATCTGCGAAATAAAATCCCCTCTGTGGCTCAGTAGTAAGAGCGCCTACCTTTGAACGTAAAGGTCGTAAGTTCGAATCTCACCTGGGTGAGAAATTTTCGTTTATGAAAAATTAATAAATGAAAATAATTTCTATCCTTGTGCGATCGGTACTCACCGGAGGGACCGCAGACGTTCGGATACAATTAGCGTCTCTTAGCAAAGACAATGACGTCGACTTTGCTACACTACACTAGGTGCCTGACTGTAAAAATTCACTGTACCATGCCAATGACCATTAGTTGGCGACGCATTAAACTCAATAAAAAAAAAATCTGCGAAATTAAAATACTATTTACAAAAGTTTTGCACGGTAATATTTTATTTAATAAACTTTGTATTATATTTTTAAAATTACTTAGCAAATATATTGTAAGATATATAAGTTACTTAATCTTTAAAGAAATTCCATTATTTGACTTCAGCTTTTATTTTCCACTAGCAAATACATTTTTATTTTTATAGTAAACTAGATAAATATTTTTCCCAATTTTTTTTTTATTTAAGACGCTGGCTTGTTTAATTTTTAATTATTTGTTAAATGTCACGTTTTCGTTACCATATAGTTTTATCCTTTTCTCAGATTACGTTTTTTATAAACCATATTTACGTCAGTTATTTTAACATGGATATACCTCTATAATTTTATATTTGGTCTCAGTTATTGAAACTATAAAGGTTTCTTAAATATTTAAAACATTTTTGTGTCCAAGCTTTTACTGTTAGCTTTGAGGTCAGGAGTGTCTAAAAAAATAGAAAAATATGCAGACAGATTCCCTCTTCGCCGGTTCCATTCATCTAGTACTTATTCCTACCTCATATATGGAGTAGGTACTTACCATAGTTACGTATATTACAACCAAACAGCCAATATTAAAGTGGTTGACCAATTGACAGAGGCAGTCTCCAATCTCCATAGATAGAGGAGTGAGGCAAGGATGTATTCTGTCTCCGGTGTTCTTTAATACATACTATGAATATATCTTCGAGTAAGCGCTAGGAGAACTACAAGAAGGCGTATTAGTCAACGGAATGCGTCTAAACATGTAGACAAAGAATATAGACGCTTATATGTAGATATGCCGACGACGCAGTGGTTTTTGCAGATAGTCTGGACGGTTTGCAAAGAATAATATCGCTTATATCCGACATAAGTAGAGAACACGGACTTGATTTTAATACGAAGAAAACGAAGTACTAGCACTCATTCACAGTATTTAGCACTAAAACGTTGTATGGCTTCTTTAACGGATTCTAGGGGATGTCGTGTCGAATCACGTCGTTAGATAAATAGTATGGCGCATTGACTATGGGACGCAGCATTTTGTTTAGGAATCTCTGTAAGATGTTTGTATTGGAGACGCTAGCAGTGCCCCATAGCTAAATCCCATTAGTACATATGGGCTTAAGGATGGACTTGTAGAGAAAAATTTTGATATCCAAAGATAGTTTTAAATTGCGTCCAATGACCCAATACATATTTCTCAATTTAAGTCCAAGCTGTTTTCGTTTGTTAAAGATATGTTCGTATGTTTTTTCCAAGTGAGACGGCGATCTAAGTGCATGCCAAGATATTTAGCGTCCTCGGATTGAGGAACTAGACAATTATCAATATATACAGGGGGTCTTGTTTCTCTAAGTAGCGTGAATGTAACATGTATTGACTTAGTTCCATTAGATTTGATGCGCCATATTTTCATCCATTGCTGAATTCTATTTAGGTTTGAAGATTTCTTGATGCTATTAATGGATCTGTGTGGGATGCCAGGATAGCAGTGTCATCTGCACACGTTGTAACAGTAGTTGATGTTGGAATTTCCGCTGTGTATAAAAGATATAGAATTGGGCCGAGAACGCTACCTTGTGGGATGCCTGAATGAATAGGATATATCTTAGTGTGCTCGGTACCGTGCTTCACCAGAAAGTGTCTGTTTTCTATGTAGGATTTTAAGACTGGAAGTGAGGATAGCGTAGGAGCTTCTTTAATTTTATTTGTAGTCCTATGTGCCATACCTTGTCAAAAGCCTGAGATAGGTCAAGGAAAGCAGCAGAACAGTATCTTTTGGCGTTAAAATCCTTGTTTATTTGGTTGACTAGCTTATGCACTTGTTCTATGGTTCTGTGTTTGTCTCGGAAACCAAATTGATGTTCTGGAATGATTTTATGTTTCTGTATTCGTCTATGTTCGTCGTAGATAGAAAAATAAGTAAAAACATAAGGAATGCATGTAGTGTAGACGATATTAACGGTTGAATGCTAAACAGGAAAAAGGGTGAAATAAACATATTAGCAGAATGAGCTAAAAAAGAATCATCATCGTCATTGGCTTAACAGTTGGCTCTTTTGGCTTGTTCTAGGATCAGCTTTAATTCCTTTCTATCCTTCGCCATAATTTTCCAATTTTGTACTCTTAACAAAATCGTCTTCCATCTGGTCCTTAAAGCGTGCTCTAGACCTGCCTTTTTTTCTCGCTCCAACAGGTCGTTGGTTGTGGCCTAGAGACCGTAGCCTATTTATTTTGATTGGCCTATTAATACTAGGTTCACTATAAATACGGTAAAGCTCAAAATTATAGCGCCTACGCCATAATCCATTTTCTTGTACGCCTTTATAAAAATGTTTCTTAGAATTTTATGTTCAAAACAGCCTAAACCAACTTAGTATAAAAAATTATAGAAATATATATATATATATATATATATATATATATATATATATATATATATATATATATATATATATATATATATATATATATATATTGATAATAGTTGTATTTTATTAATTTTATTTTTTATTTATAATAAATGTAATTTTTAAAATATGTGGTTCGTTGTTTAATTTAATATATACCTCAGCTAGCTCAATTATATGTTCTAAGCAATCTGTCACTGTGTGACGTCGACTCTGTAGTCTCCTGGTAGAGTTCAAAAAGAAATTAAACCAAAATTTACTTTAGACCTTTGATAAATTAACCCAAATGAAGCACGTTATTTATTAATATTGAACAAATTTAATATAAACAATAAAATTCGTCTGCAACTTCGGTTGCCTTTAAAAATTTACAAAAATAGGAATCGTTTAAGTCTTAACGTGGTTTAGTGACGTGACAATAAAAATGTATTACAAAATGTGGAGACTCTCTACAAGTACCTAAAAACTAAATAAATATTGCAACTTTATAAAGTGTTTAAATGAACTATAAAGAAAAAGAAAATGAACACTTTATTCCGCTGACTATTCAAATATAATCAAAATTTCAAATGATCCCCAAAATTATTGTCCAACCTCACTTTAAAACAGTTCTGATTTCTTTAAAGGAAACTAACTACTCAAAAATAATCGGTGAAACTGGAATATCAATCCTCTCTTCGGAAGTTAAGGTACGTACTATTCTATTTTTAATTTAATGATCATTAATAATTTCAATTTTTAAGGCCTATCGCAATTATGTTAATTCATGAATTTTAATTTTCTCAATTTAAATGACATTTCTATACTCCAATATAATTTATAAGTGAAATTGTTTCTCTTACTCTCTGGAACAAATTTCTGGATATCTCTGCTGTGGAAACTGTGGAAAAACTAAATTCTAATTAGACGAGTTAAAAAACACTCCCGACCTATTCCACAGTTTCAGGGCTCTCCTTCGTCCAAAAAAAAACCTCGTCGGCGTCCTCTCCAAAAACCAATTCCCATTATTATCCGTTGTTAACAGCAACCAACGTTCTTTTTTTTTCTGTCTTCTATTTAAATATTTTAAACCATAAAACTGTCCTGTTTGACATATTTGTCAAGCCACATTACTTTCTCATAATCACTTTAATCACATCTAATTTGGGAATTTATAAAAAAAAAATGTTTAGATATAAAACTTATTCTATTACAATACTAATTTATTCTTTTCATCTCCACATCATTGTAATTTCTTATTTAACAAAACCCCTATTAATTTAGCTCCCACAGACTGTCAAATAAACTGTCAAGCAGTTTATTTTCTGACGTTTATTAAAATTTCTATGTTTAAATATTTTTTTAAAATTCTTCTTTTTTTGTTCTTTTTAAGGTTTAGACGATTCACCTATACACTAGGCAACTATACTATTCAGAAATTATTAACACTATACCAGGTAAGTCAAAATTAATTTATTTAACAATTTACTAATCTTTTTCTCTCTTTTATTTCAGAGTCGAACCCACATTGTGATGGCTTCATGAAATTCATAAACAACAAACTCATATAAAAATCCATTAAAGTTGTATATATTTTAACATATTGAAATCATTTCAATATATATATATATATATATATATATATATATATATATATATATATATATATAAAATTTTATGGGGGGTATTTTTGAGCAAAATATGAGCTAAAAATTTCAACGAAGAGTATAATGCTATTATAAGATGCTACAGATTGAATTTGCTGTCTCATAAAAACATGAAGATTACTTCATCATAAATCATCTTAATATTTTAATTACCGCTATCGCAATATTGAAACAGCATTTGAACTTTAGTACTCACTCTTTTTTATGTTAAGCTTAATCGGGGAGTAATGTTAGAAACAACAGACATATACGTGCTTTTATATTATCATTTTTAGTACTTACTCAGAAAATTGTAAGGATGGTTGTGCTGTCAAGAAGAAGTTACAACTATTTAAAGAAACAAACAGCAAATTAAACAATTAAGAATAATTTTAAACACTCTTCTATATATATACGTAAATGTATATAAATAAAATTAAAAATAACTATTACTTTATACAGTGTGTGTCTAAAGAAATGTAAAATATTTTTGTGGGCATTCAATTTTGATACTGTAAGATCTCCGTATTACTGAAGCTGAAGCTTATTGAATATGCTGGTCATTGCTATTGCCTACACCTAGTCTAAAAATTTTTCACCCTTTAGTAAAAAGTTAATACATTTTTTTTGCTTGGTGTGTCTAAATTTACCTGTAAACCTCTAAGCTCTGCAAATTTACCTCTAAACTGTAATACATGTACCAAGGTCTCTATTATAAATGACCATTTTATTCAGGAATTCTCTTACTGGTGCATGCCCAATCAATATTCTTGTTAATAATCTCAGTTTTTTCTGGCGTATTTTCCTCATTTGTTTATTTTAGATTCTCTCTCAATACCGCTCATGACTTTTTCGAATGAAGTCTTTCACAGACCTACGTACTGCAGCCTTTGATGTGACCAGGATTACAGCTTGTCTGTTTTATACGTTAGATCCTTTTTTAACAAATTGATCTGCTTCTTCATTGCCTTCAGTGGCCTTATGCTCTGCTACCCAAACAGGCTCAACCTTGTTTCAATTTTCCACTGCATTCAGTGCTCTGATGCATTCCTAAACCAGTTTGGACTTGCCTTCCTGATACGCCAGTGCCTTCAGTGCCGCTCGACTGTCAGACAATATATGGATCTTCTCTTTTTTAAAGTGCTCTCTCATGACTTCCCTTTGCACATTACAATATCACATAAACCGCTTGTAAAATGGTGTAATATTACGCTGTAAGGCAAAGTTTGCCCTAATGCTTGGATTTTTGGAGTATATATTGGAGTATATACTGTAGTGAATAATTAGAAGGAATTCCAATAACTATTATAAATATAAGTATATAAGTCAAATAAATTATAATTATTACGTTATACAGTACTTATGTGTTAAAAGCAATGTAAAATATTTTTGTGAGCATTCAATTTTAAGACTAAAATTTTACCATAATATTACAATATTAGTAATAAAGTATTACATTTTTATATATTTTCACTGTTACATTTTCAACAGTTCAGAAGTAGGTTAATTTTTATTCTACATACTATTATAGTAGAAGCCACATTTAGAATGTAGTGTTGAGATCGAGAAGTTAGGACAGTACGCGCTTTATTTCAAAAATCTTTACTCAAAAATCTTACTTCTATTTTTTTGATGTGGTTCACATAATTATGCCACTGCTCTTTAGATAGTGTTTTCTTTAAAATCGACGTTCTTTGAAGCCACATACCTTTTTACTTGACTTCACACTATCTCAATCAGGTTTAGCTCACAATGGTAAGGCGGCAGTCTTAAAATCTTAACGCCATATTTTCCGTGATTATTTCAATTTTTTACTTGTCGTACTTGAATTGATTTTGTCAACGTATATAAAAGGTTTATGTGGCTAAGAAAATGAGGACCAAGATAGATATAAGACTACTAAAATAAAAAAGAAAACCCAGAGAAAAATAAAAACAGATGTTAATAAGAATTTTGCGAAAATAGTTGAAGACACTAATAGAAGCATAGAAGAACACTGGAACAAAATGAAGACATCTATTACCACAAATGCACATGAATATCTAAAATCAAAAAGAGAATAGAAGCAAGAATGGATGACAGATAAAATATTGCAGATGTTGGAAGAGCGAAGAAAATTAAAACATTACATTGCCTATCTTACCTGCACTGCACTCTAACTGTGCTTCTACTGTAGGTACACATCAGAGGTATTTGAGTTTCTTTGTTTATTTCGTGAATTCATTAAAAACAGAAAACTGTTTTACTTCAGCCACATTATCCATAATAATTGTTAATTCTACAACGAAAGATGTGGAAAGAGGGCAAAAAGGCCCTGGACGCAGATGTATGTCCTGGTTGTCCAGTCTTACGAAATGGACTGCTCTAACGTCAACTGATCTAATTCGAACTGCTGTGAATAGAATAGGATGGGTCAATGTGGTCGCCAACATCATTAAAAGATATGCACCCTTAGAACGAGTAAAAAATATGCAGACAAACTAAAGAGATCTGTGTAATTTCCAAATGTCAAGAAGCGGATCGTCAACATGCCCTACTCTGTATGATGATTAAAACTTTTATAGAAAGATTAACGGAATTACTAGTATTACAAATCATATACCTACATCATCTCTAAAATACAATGGAAAATTGATTTTGAACCCGACGATTTTTAAATATGCAACATATTCAAAATGTATGCCTGAGGAAAGAATAAGGGAATTTTAAGATTAAAAGTGAAGAAAAATTTCCTACTTTGAATATTTCCTCATGGGAAACTGATGCAATATTCTCAAACTAATCTTGCAAGAACAGTCACAGAAGCATCAAGGCCCAGGAAGCACAAATATTTCTGGATAGTAAACTGATAGAGAACTGCTGTAACATTAATAACGTAGCTACTATATTGTGAAGAGATAACACTCTACAACTGGTCTGACAAAACTGGTCTATTACAAACAGCCACCAAGGTGTAGCTAAGCATGAAGCACAAGGAGAAACATCCAGGTTTGCTAATTTTTGTGTCATTTTCTTCACACTGGATCGTAGGACTATAGATAAGTCCATTCTAATCATTTTGGACATAAGTTCCCAATTTATATGGTCAGGAATTTGATCACAAAAAATTTCATATTATCTTTGAAACACTCTGTATATAGCTATACGTATTTCAATGAAAAAATACAACGAATATATTAAAGACAGTAATCAATTTTAATTGCATCTCTAGGCACATAAAGATGCTCATTTTTGTATCGATTATAAAGACACGTTTTATTCAATTTAAAGATTAATAAAAAATAAAATATAATTGAGCTTTATATCAGGAATAAATAAATGTTTTTTAGATATTACAGAGAGATTAGTATAAAATTACTTACAAATTACAAACTATTTTTAATTAATTTTAATTCTAAAGAACCTTATTAAACTCTCATTACACGTTTCGTTTATATACACAGTTAATATTTTTATAAAATAAACGGTTATGTTTAAGGCTATTATGTACCTAGTATCTAACTCCGCTAGTAACTCCGGAAGTTACTAGCGACAATCGTCCCGAAGCTTTGTACAACGGCCCACTTTCGGTCAAAGCTGCTAAGTTACAAGATCTCCTGCACTTGACCAAATATTTGAAAAACGTAAATTCTAGAAAGTTCTACACCGATTTACAAGGTACTGAACAGGAGGGAAGTTCGTAGGAAGAAACAATTTGCGACACAGAAGCTTGAAGGTACTAGGCAAGAACGTTCATGGTCCATGCTGGCATACTCAATTTTTTGTATGATGTTTTGCAAATAAAATATTTTTTTATCTTCTGTTGATTTTTCCTCTGTAAACATATCAACGTACCACTGAAAAAATTTGCCGATTTATACGGTTGAGTTAAATTAATTTGTTTTAGTTTGAAACATTAAATTTCGGTTTCCATGAAAACTGTTTTTGTAGACTCAGATTGTTTTCCCCCTGACTCCTCCTCTATCTAATGTTAGTGTGCCTGTACCCATGGCCATAGTTGTCGAAGTACTTTATTAAATAAAAAAATACCCTACGAAAATTATAACAATCAGCCACTTTTCTTTTAAATTGTTAAGAAATAAAAATATGCGAAAAAAATTTGGATGAATTTGCACAAATTTTGTTACTTTACTCTCTTTTAATCGTATTTGTAACTACATGCACATTTTCACACATTTATCTAGTAAATTTTTTGTTAGTTATGAGGATATGTACTTTTTTGGTAGTAAAGAAATAAAACAAATAATATCCAAAAGAAATGGAAATCTTTATGTAGAAGCTAATCATGGAAACTTAATATAAGTTACATATTTAATCTTAAACAGATTTATTATTCATTATTGCTTAAATATTGCTGGATCCATTTGTAGTTTTAACATCTTTATCACCTTTAAAATATTCTTGAATCTCTTCCAAAGTCTTTCCTTTTGTTTCGGGAACCATGAAGAACATCAATACAAAAGAAATGGCACAAATTGCAGAGAAAGTAATAAACGGCACAAACATACCGTAGGTATCTCTAGTAGCTTGGAAGTACTTCGACGTAGCGGTAGCAGTAACAGCAAAATACACATCAGAGAATGCCAACGCAAGCGCCTTGACGTCAGCATTAAACACTTCGCTTAAAATAATAACTGGAATACCTTGAAGACCCAAACTGAAGAAAATAACATACACTATTAGAGCTATTATTGGCACCATCGTAAAATTGGCAACATCTACTGAAGTTTTTAAATAAAAGTAAATCCCTTCTACTAGAAGAGCCATCCCTGCACCAGCTACAGATATCAATATGAGAGGTCTTCGTCCAGCTCTATCAACCATGTTAGATGCAATTATCGTAACTATTAGCTGTATCAGGAAATATAAATTTGATGCTAGTTCCGCAGGAACAAAGCTATCTGCTGAGGTAAATATATTCTGGGCATAAAACGATATCGCTGTGTTACCAGAGAGCTGTTGAGCCCCCCGGCATAAAGTCATTATAAGTAATGCTCTTCGATTTCGCTTAACAGTAAATAAATGCAGAGGATTAATGCTAGTTTTGTTCACATCAGCTTTGACTGCTTCATTTATTCTATTTAATTCCACCTCAACATCTTTTGATCCTCTTAAAATTTTAAGGCTTTTTCTTGCACCTAAAAAGATTTGATTTTTTAATACATAGATAAAAAAAATATAAAAGAAATATATTTTACTGAACTAAACAAATTCGTACAAATCACATAGATAGAACCCTTTTATAGTCTTGGTAGATAGACTACTTCGAAGATTTGTAATGTTGCAATATGCACCCACAATAAATTACCTTTTCTCTCCTACGCTTCATGTCACAGGAGGTTGCCAGTTCTGAAGGTAGCAATGACCAGTAGTATAAAGCTAAGGTTTTTAATAAGGCATTCTGGACCAGCTTTTTATTGGACTACCAGAAGGGGAGCTAATACAGCAGCATAGTTATAATACTATTATGCAGAAGGACTAAGAAATCCACTGCATTATTATGCTTAAGAAAGTCAAGCTCGATGTCATCTAGACAGTCCCAGATGTTGTCAAGAAATCCAAGTGACGACCAGCGCTACATTGAGTCCTGCTCAAGCAGTGACAGATGGCATACCAGTGACATGACTGTTCCAGGTATAATGTGGAAATTTAACTTTAGGTCTACAGAATTGCAAGTAAGGCATATAACGAAAATCAGTAGATTGATATCTAGCTACAATGTAATACAATAACAATACAGTAACGATAAAATAGGGTTCAATATAGGAGTAAGTGAGTATAGAAGCGAATATATTAGTCTATCTTATCCAAATGTTAACCGTAGTAAAAAACTTCATAAGGTACTCTCTGTTAAATAAACAACTTGGCTCTGATCACCGAGTGACTACTTGAGTAAATAGTTCCCTACTTTCCAGCCAAGATCTTTGCGTGACAAGTGATTAGTCACTCTGTTGTTCTAGACTACCAAATTATTGTTCTGAAGCTATTTCCTTGTGGTATCTTAATGCAATTATTATATTCCTTTGGAATAAGTCAGAATATAAGTCAGAATATAGGTTTACTTTACTACGGGAAATCATTCTTAAATACAGGCATTAGTAAATTAAACAAATTATGTTTTTGGTTACTTGGTATTTCCTGCGAAATTAATCTTAAATATGGAAGAACTAAGGGCATCAGGATGCATCAAAGGATGCATAAGGCCAGGAGAGTCCACGACATTAAAGTTATCTATCCTTATGAATAGCTTTAGTGCTATATTCTATAAGAAACAACAACAATCAAATATACGGCCGATCTGGTGTCATAAAAACTAATAAAATAGCTACGTGAAATGCAACTGATATCTGTAACGCTGCTAAATTACTAGAAATCTGAAGAAAGAATCAAAATAAGACATAATAATTGAGCGAAAGAAATAAAACAGACGATCAAAAATCAAATGAATAGCTGAACTGTCAGCTTTAAATTTTCAAAAATTTTTGTTTGCTTTACGTACCCTCTAAATTACCCTTGATAATATAATAATAAGGTGATTCCGGCATCCATATGAACGTTAAAACCAATAATATTGGTATACTGCCACCTACTAATGCTGTTTGTTGTATAGACAGATACGATCCAACAATGTTGGCTGTTAAGATTCCAAAAATAAACGAAATACTGGTCCAAGCTCCAAACATACCTCTTTTCTTGGGATCTGATATCTCTCCAGTGTATATTGGAATCGAATAAGTCCAACCATCTGATATACCAGCGATAAATCTAAATAAAAATTAACATCGTTGTTTACTTTATTACAAAAAAACATTGTCCCAATAGCTTTGTACTGAACTCTTTTTAGAAAGTATTACATTACATTTTAACAAAAAAAAAAAAAATTAGTGGTAAAGTTGGACAACGAACAGGTAATAATAGCTTATGGTAAATAATGCAAAAGAATTGCAGATGAAACTGATAAGTAAGGAAAAACAACAAATGTTAAAAGGCACAAATAAACCACGGAATGAAATAAAACGCTATATATATTCAAAGCACACCAAGAAACATTGGATGTTAGGAGAAACCTTAGAATTAATGAAAGAAAGAAGACTTACCAACATACCACAAAAAAGGGAAACAAAAATCAAGAAATAGCGGAGCTAAGCAAGAAAATAAAATATATCTGCGTCAGAGATAAAACCTTAGACCATTAAAGCTTATAGACACGCCATATGCTATACCCCCCGTTTCAAAGAGTGAAGCAAACATAATTTGCTTTGCGCAGCTATGCGTGACGTCAGTTTATGGCAGAACGTTTGAAACTAGAAGTTTCATTTTTATGCCGACGACGTATTGGGAACTGATTTTTAGTTCCTCCACCATAATTCATAATTCCTCGAATATGCTCGCCTAATCACCATAATGTTGACCAATATGTTAACCAATTTACATTACTTCTTACCAACGCATCCGCAGCAGTTGGTAAATAAGTGGAGGATTGCTTATAACGGCAATCACTTGAGATTTTTCGTCATATCTGACTACCCTCACTTAGTTTATCCTACAGATCATTGTAGTTGCCGAGAGTGTTGTTAAGACTACTAATCAAATTCAAATTTATATCGATACAAACAAAGATAGGAATTTACAATAAGATCAAGAATAGCATATCTTAGTGAAGTAAGAACAATAAAAATATTAGATGTGGAGAAATTAGAAAGGTGGGAAAAAAATATGCTCAATAGAAAGCTGGTAAAACAAACAAAGAGCTATAAGCATTATCCAATGAGAATGGATAATTAGAAGATGCTAAAAATAGTCCTAAAACAGAGCCCAATTATGAAAAGAAAGAAAGGACGACCAAGGGAAAGATGATTTGATACAATGCAAGAAGATTTCAGAAAAATGGTAGTTCATGACCTCTTTTTCTCTCTTGTAGCGGTTCATTATTAATTTCTTTGCTAGTTTAATATTTAAACTATGTTGAACAATTTTTTTAGTGGTTATGTTTCCTTGAAGCACGATTAGGTTTAGAACCTTTGGGTTTAGAAAAATTAATAACTAAACAAGTATGATATAAAGTTTTACAAACTTTGTAGTCCAGATGTAGCTTGTCTAGTTGGCGGAAAACAGCTAAAAGAATTATATTTTACGATACACTGTCCAAGGAAAGGAAGAGAAAATAAGTCAGCTTAAGGGTGCTACACTTGCATGAGAAACCAGCTCTTTGTCTATGATCGAATTATAGAGTATAAGGAGTCAAATATATATATATTAAAGTAAAAAATTACTTGTAAATTTATTTTGAGCTGTATTAATCAAGATATTCTATTAGGTATAGAGAATATATCTAGGAAGACAGTCGAGCCTCCAGTCTTCGGACTTTTTTTTATAAGAAAACATGTATTATACAGTATTTCAAACAACTACAGATCACTGTTTTTGATTTTTAAAGTCATTTTTTTTAATTATTAAGTAAGCAGTTTACAATAACAGTTACAGTATTGTAACTTAATAAAACAAAGTTTTTACACAAATCACGAATTATTACCTAGCACTATATATCGCAGGAATATTTGTTGCCAAATATATGAGAATCCAAGATAAAAGATATGGTCCTGATGTTAATAATATAGTTTTGTATCTCCCAATCTTATCTACTAAAAATGGATTTGTAAATGAACCAATGAAAGCACCGAATAAGGGCATAGTCGCAAGCCAAAATCCTTCATCTTCGGTTATATGAATTGGAGAGTCTTTGGATAGAAGTTTAGGTAGCGTGGGAGATGGCCAACCGTAGTGAAAACCACTGGATACCATTGAAAACATAGCTAAAATAAATCATAGTATATATTATACTAAAATTGGTGCAGTGTATTAAAGTTGCATATTAATAAAAACAAATTTACAAATAATTTAAAAATTTGTAGTTTTCAATAAATAGAATTTTTGCGATTGTATTTTAAATCTGTATCTAGCGTTTACAAGTACTTATTGTAATTGTTTTATTTTTACTATAATTTATGTGAAATATATACGGTAGGTGTATAAAAACAGTGTATTATGGGTTGCCTAGTTGTAAGGACGAAATTTACAACGAAACAAGAAATGTCGGTTTTCATTTCACTGTGAATGATCTAATAAATCGACTCACAAATTAGTGATCTGTAAAATCGACCATCAAATCGGTCTACTGAGATATGGAGAATTGAGCATGGTGTTCCTTACTATTTCCTGGCTATTTATTTGGTAGATATTATTAAGTGTACTAGAACCGATATCAAAAATCTTTACCGGGAGGTATGAACACACCTCAAAATTTAATTTACCAATTAAAAATTACCTTTAAGATGATAAATGCCAAACATAGGGATGTCAAATCGAAGAAACCATGCAATATCTTACCGGGGACTGCCAGGTATTTCCTGTAACTAACTATAAAGAACGACATGACTCGGTTGAAAAAATCCTTCATTAAGAAAAAGCTATCAAACTGGAACTTCTCCAAGCAAACCATCTCTCATATTATCAATACGTCCCAGAGAGTATGCTTGAAAATGATAACTTCAAGCTATATTAGGACTTCACTGTGCTCACAGACCAAACAGTAGCACACAATAGACCAGATCTCGTATTAGTTAATAAATTAACGAGACACATCGATTTTGCGACACCTAACCACAATAATCTGCATATTAAATACAACGAAAATATCGCCAAGTACAGAGATCTGAAATACAAATAAGGAGACAATAAAGAATCAAAATTACCCAGACGATACCTATTATTTTTTCTAATACTGGAGTCGTGCTGAAGAACCTCCTAGAAAAAATAAAAAAGCTGTCCCTAAATGAACATCTTTATAAGACCATGCAGAAAGCTGTACTACTCTCGATAGTCCAGCAAACTAAGTTACCTAGGGCTCGATATCATGGAAAGAGCCCTACCAGAGCTCATTTCTTTTGACACCGTAGGTGTAGAAGTGAATAGACTGCCTGAGTAATGACGTAGATTTTATTGACATCTATCAGTTTTACTTTCCAAACAAAACATGTTTAGTGTGGATAATTTGTACTTTTCGTTATTTGTTCATTTTTTACAGAATCTTTTCGCTCTTTGCAATATCTAAGTATTATAATAGTTACTACAACAATTTTACGAGGTTGTGTAAATAATAAAGCATGTTATTTTATAAAATAGCAATAAAATGCATGCATCAATAAAGTAAGGTTAGATTTTCTTTAAGTTAAACTTTTAAACTATATTTCATTATACGGAACACAAATTATGATGGTATTATCGTAAAAAACATTATACTTCAAAGAAAAAGCAACAGAGGAAGAAAATGTTAACTTTATAGAAATTAAAAAGTCTTGAGATTGGACATTTCAACTTTTATTTGGAAAGTAATAATAACAATATGGCCGCCGTGATATTACACTCCGGCTGTCCATTGTCCCCTTAATAGAAGTGAGAACCTTATGACTAAATATGGAATAATAATAATAAGCAACAGCCACTTTTCATTTAGATTGTTACGAAACTTTAATCATTTGTTTCACTATAACACATACATAAAATAAGGTAATACAATCTTATAAGATATTTATTGGTTCGCAAGGTAAATGTTAACAATTAAAAGAAGAATTGGGTAGTAGTTTTAGTAACTTGTTTGTATGTAAACCGAACTTATAAAATTGTCTTTATGACTCTTAAACAAAGTTTTGCTTTTTGTTGTATTTGATTTTTATTCAATGAAATAATGAAATGTACTTAAAATATATTGTTTAGAGAATGCATGCAAATGTTATTATTGTGTAAAGATGCATCCCAAAAGTTACATTACTTTTTGTACATAACAAATTTGTATACTTACCAAAAAAACACGATAAGTATTGATAAAAAGCACTTCCACTTTCTTTCTCCATTGCCTTCATACTTTTCTATTTTGTAAAATGCAAAATATTTCTATTAACAAAACAAATAACTTTACCATGTGCTCAAATTTTTAAAACATGTAATAATTTTAAGGAAATAGCGTACTTATGTGCATGTTTGCTGATTACTCTGCAAAAGAAAAGTGTTAGTTGGGCATTTGGTCTAAATGTCAAAAATAGTTATAGTGTGGTTTAAAGTAAAATATTTTAACGACAGGATTTTTCGAACTAAATGATTTATTTCTGTCTTTTTCAGGAACTAAGTCCTGAAAAATTAACCCAACACAAGTATTTTGGCAGGAATGTGATGGAATATTGAAGCGCAACATATAGCCACTTCTATTCAAATGTCAACCTCACCTGTTCGTATCATGATCTAGATAATGGTCTTCTGGTACATCCTGCTAGATAACTAACCAGGCTCTAAAGTCCGAGTGTTTGTCGTGATAAGCAATCCACCATTTACTGGCCAGCGGCTTAGGGTGGATGAGCTAGTAAATGGAAGGACACTCTGTTGTCCTGAAACTGAGAATTTTGTCTCGAAGGCGGAAGAACCAAGAAAGTGGTCAACGCTATCAGAATGCAGAAGGTAACGAGAAACCACTGCATTAAAGGTAAATAATTATATCTCTAGTATAAATTATAATGGCTAGCACTATTTGCGCAAGAGACATTATTGATTATGATAATCGAAGACCAAAATCCGGCAGGGGAGGACAACCATCAGAACGCCACAAAAAACCAAAAAAAAAATACTCAACCCTCTCAGATCAAAATATCTACCTCGAATATAAAATGTATGTGTCAGCATGGAAAACTACATAATGTCATTAAATAGAAGGAGAGGCTAAATATAGATATACTTGGGGTTAGCAATGTCCAATGATCAGGAAATGGAGAGATATGAATAAATAACCACAATATCTATTACACTAGAGGAGACAAAACTGATCATCGATACAGTGTAGCTTTAATTATAAGCAACACTTTTAGAAAATCAGTGCTAGGTGTGATTCAAATCTCAGAAATAATAATAATGCTAAAAATTTAACAAGTCAAGTCATTGTCAAGTTAACAAAATCTAGAGATATTACTAACATTTTAGGAGACTTTATTGCGCACATTTGAGTAGGTACAGTTGAAAATATATTTGGTGGAAGAGGAGAAAGGCTCATCGAATTCTGCCAAGAAAAGAATACAGTAATTGCATTGCCAATACTTGGTTTCGGCTTCCTAAGAGAAGACTATATACATGGACGTCTTCTTCATATACAAAAAACCACATTGTTAGAAGACAAATAGACTTTATACTAGTAAATAGCAGATATAAAAACTCTATAACCTCAGTTAAAACTTATTCTGGAGCAGATGTTAACTCAAACCATAATCCGTTAGTTACTGACGTGAAAATAAAATTCAAAAGAATTGATCTCAGAAAAAACAACCAAAAATTAATGTAAGAATGCTAAAGAACGAAGTAAAATCGAAGGAAAAAGGGGTCCTGGTAGACGACAAATATCCTGGCTTATAAACATTCGCAACTGGGCCGGATTAAACACACAGATGCTTTTAAGAAAAGCAGAAGATTGAGACGAATTTGCAATGGTTATAGCCAACCTTCATTAGTAGAGACGGCACTAGAAGAAGAAGTCTTAATCTTAGTTTTAGGTTTAATGGTACTAATCGCGGTACTAAGTACCTACAATCGAAGTTGGTAAATGAAAATCAATTATGAATTATAAATAAAAATGATTTCGTCACAAATTTTCCAATGTAAGTAATTACATTAAAAACCACTTTTCATTATATTTTTAAACACACATTCATACAGGTACAACAAAACAATAACTTTTATACATATTTCCAATAAAATCATTAATATTGTTTACATAAACTACTATACAGGATATTTTAAGATGAAAACATTATAATATTATAGCAAAAAATATCATTCAGTTAAAGTTTAACAATGAAGTTAAATTTAATACTAATTAGAGAAGGAACTATCAAATTAAAAATTACTTACATTTTATAAACTAATTGAATTTTTCTAAAAGTTGACATATATTACTTTTCTATACTTAGTTTTGGTATAAAAACATATTTATACTAACTCAAATTTAATGACTGTGCAAATTATTAAAAGAATATGGTTCCTCTTTAATACATTGTAAATAAAATACTTATTTTAACGGTAGGTAAAATAAACATCATATATAATTAGACATTTATCTTTATCTATATAATTGCTATAGTACTCTACTTACTATAATGAGTTAAATAAATGTCCCCATATCAGTCTCCACTTCGATGTCTTCAATGACAGTCTATATCAGCGATTGTAAGTGACATTGTATAAACCGCTGGTCAAAAGTTATAGTCTAATGAAATAAGTTATTCACATATTCTTGACCCGGTTAGGTATATGATAAGTTTTTAGAGTTTTATCTTCTTCTTTAGGTACCTTCTCCTCTAAGAAGGTTGGTAATCATTACAGCTATTTTCATTTTTGAGATTGCAGCCTAGAACAAGTCAAGAGAACTGCAGTTATACCACTTTCTCAGATTGTTGAGCCAGGAGATGCGTCTTCTTCCAATACTTCGTTTCCCTGTATTTTTCTCGGCATTATAGTTTGCAGCAACACATACTAATCCCCTCTCATAACGTGGCCGAGATATTGTGCAGAATTCTGTCTCCGGCTTCTGGACACAATGTAGTTTATTTTTTTTAATTTTAAAGTGTTTGTTTGTCCTTGTGTAGTGTAGTGTGATGTACCATTTTATGTTTATAACATTTTATTCTTGTCGGATTGGCCACAATTGACGAAATGCCCTTGAAGATGCTCTAGGGAGCGAAATTACTTGGGCAAGATTAAATTAATTAGACAGTGCTTGATATTTGCCTTTTATTAGATCAAACATATAAGTGTTATAGAAGTGTCGAACCTTTTATATTAAATAAAGTTAATAAAGTAAACTTATAATAATAGTACAGTATATTCTCCAACATTTTATTTTTTCTTTTTAGAAGAAGTTGTCCTAAATTGTATGATGTAAAAAAGTTATCACAAGTAATATTATGGCCTTTCAAATCACTACACAAGTCTGTGTAAATCCTGTAATTTCCTAATTTCCTGTGTAAATCTGCAATTTTAGAGCATACGAACTTTTAGGAATAAAGAAAGCTGAGCAACTCTTTAGAATAGCTCGAGACAGAGACAGTTTTGCCATGTTAATCGCCAACGTCAAGGGGACTTGATAGGGCACGTTAAGGAGAAGAAGAAGAAGACGAACTTTTAGTGTCACATAAAGCCCAAATTGTTATCCCATATTTCGCTGGTTTGCTTGGAACGTACTGTTTGAAGGGACACCAGACTCTAAAGGCAACTAATTGCTCGTCGACGGTAACATTTTCATCATGGTTAAAAAATTTTGGTAGATTTTCTACCAATTTTTCCCAAATTTCCCGTATGGCAGCAAGTTTATCAGTACGTCCCCTATCCTGTCTAGTAGTCTTGGTATCAAAACGTATTACATGCGAAATTTTTGTAAATACTTCCAGGGACATTGTTGCTCGAAATACACTACGACCCGTTTCTTCATTCCACAAACTTTTAGTTGATTCGCCATGGGAATTAAAAACTCTAGCTAAAAATAAAAGACCAATGTATGGTTGAAAACCAATGTTCGCATGCGTACCTTGTAACTTATAAAGTATTATTTATAACATTTTCCGTGGAAAAACAACGGCGTTGATAAGGAGGATCGAGAGACCACTGGGTATTACCGTCTTTTGAATGAACTGTTACAGAAGGTTCTACAGGATGTTGTACAGTTTCACAATAGCTGAAAGTCTGAAATTCTAACTGCCTGCGCGAACAATCAAGTGAGAACGCAATCGGAAGGAAAGAAGGCCCGTACGCGCGGGTGAACTTTAAAATATAGGTACAATCGGAGACACAAATATAGAAACGTAAAGTTTGAATAGTTTCTAATAGGTCCCGTACACAATTATTATTACTGATTACTTTTCTTCAGTGTATTTTAGTATATTTGTGGTATTTGTTCTACGCAGTGAGATGTAACCAAACAGATCCAACAAAAACCTCTTGTGTTGCTATAAATTCTGGCATCTGTAAACGAAATATTTTGAGTTTTGAACCAATGCTGCATTTTCGCTTTTCTGGAAGACATAGTTGGATATTTCTCAGTTTATACTTTGTAATACGATGCATCATTAATCATTATTGTTCGGGGGCAAATTTGGTATCAGCTTATCCTATAGCTACTTTTTGTAGTTGTCGTAGTTCATTGCATCATGATAATCTCCTGTTTTTATAGTAGGTTTTTAGCGCAAATAAGCGTTTTTAACAAAATCACTTTCACTTCCAGCATGCACTATCACAAGCATCTGTCTTTTAGATACTGATTTTTCTAGGCCTTTTAACTATCGGACCAGCTCTTTTGGTAGATATGAGATGAATGGATGTATATTTTATCCATGTATATAATTGGGTGATTTGCGTTCCTGTAACGTTTCATGCTACGTAAGAATTCTGTCCGCTCTTATCCGCTCTGGATAAGAGCGGCGCAAGATAGACGGGGTTGGAAACATGAGGAAGAGGCCTATGTTCAGCAGTGGACTCCTGAGGCTGGATGATGAAGAATTCTACAAAAATATATAAAATACTACCAACTAAACATACGTACACAGGTAATTTTTAACGGTTTAAATACGTGGGTCATATTGACCCAAACGTACTATAGGTAACAATTTAATTTTTATTAAAAAAAAAAATCAAGAATTCCATTTTTTATCTCATATGCAATTGAAAGACCTTATATTAGGTAATAAGGTTACAAAACACCAAAACATTTCCTGATATAACAATAACTGTGAATATTTGCTTTTTACCGTCAATTATTAGTATACCTTTGAGCAGGAGAAAGATCACGCTAATTAAGTTTTGTAGGTAAGTAGGTGTAATACCTAATATATTTATTATTTGTTTATGTAGAGTGTTGACCAACTTTATTTAATCATTAACTCTTAATATGTTCTCTTGGGTTTGGTCTCTGAACCTAAATATCTTTCCTTATCTCTTTTCGTTTCTAAAGTTTCTTAATTTTCTCCTTAAACCCAAAAAATTAAGTGGTGCCCTGTTCCCTATCTTATCTTATCTTTGGTAATTTTTCCATCTATTTTTTTTCTTTATTTCTGTATCTTTTCTAATATCTCTTATCCTTTCTTTACTTATTTCATACGTTTGGCCCATTCCCGGTTCCAAAAGTTAGTTTCGAACCCACGACTCGCTCTCCACCAACCATCTGGCTGCCGTTCGCAGTGGCTCCATTAGTGACCTTTCTAGCACCACCCAAAAAAGGTTTCCGAGGTTACAACTTACATCACTACAGGGGTTTATGAACTAAGAACTTAGTAGTATGTCTAACGTACTTACAAATATATTAAGTAGCACAATGCTCTGCTTTTTAAACTGATCACATCACCAACTGAGAAGACTTTATCCTCTGGAGTCTTCTTGTATGGTTTGTGTTATCGAGAAGCTGAATGGTCTCGATGTTCACAGATTAGTGAAGTCTCTGCTAGTGACTTTTGGTAAATTTGATTATAGTTTGGTTTACTGTATCAGTAAACCAGTGAACATTTACAATATTCCTCAGAACTTTGTTTTGACATCTTTGTATCATAATACTTTTGCTTTTACTGTAGTTGTAATAGTATGAATAACCAGTATTCATTTTTCAATTTAAAAAAGTTAAGTTCCAAATACAGCTACGTGCATTTTATTACGAAAAACCCTACCCAGACGAATAATTGAAAAAAAACTTTTTATTATTCTTATATCTGAAGTAATTTTAAAACTAAACAAGTACGAGTATGTAATCAATTCTCGGATAAAATGAACCATTCTACGTGTTAAATCCATCCTCGAATTACCAACGCCCGTTTCACCCCTTTTGCCCTTAAAATGTCCTTAATACCGCATTGTGTATATCAAGTAGTATATGTGCAGTAATTTTATTAGGTTGATTATCTGTCGGCTGGTTTAAAAGTACAGTGTCACAACAAATATGAGAATTTCTGCCATAAAACTGTTTTTTAGAATGTAAAAAATGGTAGATTCAATTAATATTCAAGGTAAGATAGTTGATTAGTAAATATAAAGCTTTTTAGTAAACCTAAAGAATATTTTTACATTATAATATTCGCAAGATTTTTTAATAGATATATTCTTCTTCTTCTTATGGCGCTACAACCTCTTGTGAATCTTGATCTGCTTAACAATGTTCTTCCATTCTGCTCTGTCGGATACTTTCCTTCGCCACTGCCTGATGTTCATGGTTTTAAGATCCCTCTTTATGTCGTCTTTCTCTTGTTCTATTTCCTTCAGGATTCCATCTCTGGACTACTTTTACAGCTCGGTTATCTGGCATTCTTTCTAGGTGACCAAGCCAATTTAATCTTTTTGACTTTAAAAATCTAACAATATCTGCGCTCTGCATTGTGGTTCATTTTAATTCTCTACGAACCATCGATGCATTGGGTTGGTCCAAATATCTTCCTTAGTATTTTGCGCTCAAATATTCTCAGTTGATTTTCATCAGTGGTTGAGAGGGTTTACGTTTCACATCCATATATGACCACTGGTCTAATTATTGGTTTGTAGATGCTAAGCTTAAACTCACGATTCAATAACTTACTTTTCATTAAGTCTTTGTATGCATAAAAGCACTTACTACCACTAAGAATCCATGCTTGTATTTCTTGACTGACTTTTTCATTTATTATTGACAAGAGACCAATAAGAGACAAATAAACTTACATTTATACTCTTATTCTTCTTCCTCTAGCACTACAAACCTCTTTGGGCTTTGACCCGTTAAAAAATAACATTCCATTCTTTTCTACCATTGGCGGCTCTTTCCAAATTCCGAACTCTCATATTCCTTAGATCATTCTCGACCCCCTCTAACCTATTATCGTGGCTCTCGTGGTCTATTTTCTTGTCTTTGTATATCTCGTATTTAACTCAATCGTCAAGCTCAAAATTCATGCAATTCTGTAGTCCATAACTGCTCCCAAGTAGGCCCAAAAATCTTTCTGAGCACTTTTCTTTCAAAACTTTCCAGGATATCTTCAGGGTCCAAGCTTTACAACTGTAGGTCGCAAGAGGTTTTATTATTGTTAAAGGAGCTAGTTAAAATAGTTAATACTATTAGTTAATTACATCTTCTTCTTCTGCTTTAAGTACCGTGCCCAAGTTTTAGGCGTGTTCAGCTTCCATGACGATTTGCCGATATCTTTCTCGATCTTGCGCGGTATGTAATAATTCATCTGCTGATAAGTCAGTCCATTGACGAAGGTTTCGGAGCCATGAATATTTCTTTCTACCAATTCCTCTTCTTCCATCGATCTTTCCGTTTATCCTGTATCTGCTTCCTCTCATTATATGCCCCAGATATTCGAGTTTTCTCTTTTTTATCATCTTTTTTAAGTCACCTTCACCTTGACCTACTCTGTTCAAGACTTCTCTGTTTGAAATGTACTGAACCCATGATATTCTGACACATCCATACAGTAATACAGGATACACATAACATTTTAGGAACTTAATTCTCAGCTGTAAGTTCAGCTGGGAATTGCTTAGAATATATCTAAGTTTCCTAAATGCTCCTCTTGCAATTTCAATACGAGTTTTAATTTCTTCATCCGGATTTAGTGTCTCGTTTTTCCAACATCCTAGATATTTAAAATGGTTAACTTTTATTATCGGTTCATTATTGACAATTAGTTGTATAGCGCCGAGGTCTTGTTTACTAACCACAAGCAACTTTGTCTTTGTTGTATTTATGCTTAGTCCGTTATTAAAGCATTCTCTAGTAACTCGATCTATGAGGAATTGAAGATCTTCGATAGTTTTAGCCATAATTGCGGTGTCATCTGCATACTTGATGATATTAATAGTTTCTCCCCGATTTGAACTCCACATTGCCCTTCCAAGACTTTGTTAAAAAATTTTGTTTAAAATCCTTTATAAAAGGTATATAAATCCGAAAACGTTTTGCAATGTGTTTGTGATAGCCCGTTTAAGGCATTTTTATATACCTTTTATAAAGGATTTTAAACAAAATTTTTTTGTGATATATGGTATACAGTCAGCTACAGGAACTTAGTTTCCTCGTGGAATTTTGTTAAAAAATATTTCTCAGTAAACGTTAAACAAAGTTGGGGACAACACGCAACCCTGTCTAACGCCTCTTTGAATACAAATTTTGTCTGTTTCTTTGCCGTCTACCAGAATAGAAGCTTGTTGATTCCAATATAGATGTTGTAAAAGTCTCAGATCTTTATCATCTATTCCAATGATTTCTAGGTATTCAAACAGCCTACCATATTGAACGCTATCAAACGCCGTCTCAAAATCTATAAAACAGTCGTACATTGGTTTCTGTACTTCCCATGATGGTTGAAGTAGTGTTAGCATTGAGAACAAAGCTTGCCTTGTTCCCAATCCTTCTCTGAAACCGAATTGTTTATTTCCTATTATGTGTTTTGTTACACAGTATGAACGGTGTTTTGCAACAACCGTCTAACCCACATTTGTTTATAAATGAGGTTAGACGTGTCAAACTGTCGATCATAATGCATACTACATCAAGCAAAAATGATATAAGCCATATCCATACTCATGGAGGCCTTTGTGAACTAAGTTCTAAACCACATTCGTCAAATAATATGAAAACAGAAATTGGTAAAAATAGTCTAACCCATGTTTTCAATATAAATATGTGGGTTAGATGCTTGTTGCAAATCTTTGTAAGGTTCTTTTCATTGTGTGCACCAGATGCAAAATATTAAATTGAACAAATCTTTATTTTGACTTATTAAAAGACGAGAAATTTATTATTACACTAATATTTTATTTAAATAAATAAAATTGCACCAAACTAGAGGTTTTATCTTTAATGGTAAAATACGAAAGTATATTATTTAAAACTGTGAATTTTCTGTGTTGTTCGCTCGGCAATTGATTAAAGAAATTTTTAAATTCCTTTTATCACAGATAGGGTACCGAAAAGGTAACATAATATGTTTTGCGATTACTCGAATGTTGGTGCCTAAAATTGCATTATCAAATAACGAAACCAGTTGTTCATCATATAAAATATTGGAAATGTTGCTTGATAGTCAAAATTCTGGTCAGCAAAATATTGTAGGAATATTATAGCTATGATTTGGAAGGAAAATTAAATCGAGTATGAATTTAATCAGCAGAATTTAATCAATTAAGACTTTTACTACACACTGTATTATACTAGTATTCGAAAACTGTTATCGTTTTATTAGTGATGACGATCGATTTAGTAACGAATTATCAGACACTCACGGCAGATGGTAAATGGTCTTACTACATTATCTCGTGTCATATTAGTGTACATTAAATATGTAATTTATACATATTTCCAATTGGGTTAACGATGCACAAAACCACAAAACCGGTCCTGGTTATAATCAAAACGCAGCTACGTCACGGTACTTTCATTTCTTGTTATGCGTTGAGTGCCTCGACATGCTAATCTTATAAACAATTGTTATGTTGTAAATATTTACAGTTTATATTGCAAATTTAAAGAGAAAATATAAAGAAAAAATACAAATTTTTAATTAGTGGTGATTTAAGGTAATATTTTTCTATTAATTTTTAGTTAAGTTTTAGTTTAATTAAGTATCTGTTACAGCTAATAATTAAATAAATTTATAATAAATTATATTTAAATAGATAACATATTATTGAAAAATCAGTAGCAGATAGGATAAGTAGCAGATACAATTTCTTATTGATGTTTACCATTTATATTTTATTTTAAAAACTACTTAAATATTCAATTTTCCAAGATGTTTTTCCCTCGCAGGATCAAAGCTTATTAGCAGATTGCCTCTATTACCTTTTATTCTGTACCCTGATGTTCTAATTTCTAACGTTTAGCTTTCCTAGATTTGTATCTACTGTACTTAGCCATTGTGTTCTGTTCCCTTCGCTTCTCCTCGATCTCGTCATTCCTAACTTTTAATGCGATCTTCAGCACTCTCGTAAGATCTTCTTTGGAATATTCTTTGGGATCTAATTTGAGCCGTTATGGAAGGACCTTTTAAATTTCTATTATTTCATTATTCTTGTTATTCTTCATTTTCTATATTCTTGTTAGTAATTTCCTCTTCCATATTTCAATTTTCTTGTCTAGATTTTTATTATGGTGTATTTTTATTTGCTACTTCTTCTCTTAAGATTGCTAAAAATTGTATATACTAAATCTAGCAATTCAATTCTTCTTCTTCTGCTTCCTTCTTTTATGTAGACTTCAATTTCTTCTTCAATATTAGCCTCCTAAATGGTTTAAACTATGGCACCATTTTTTTCTTAGCCAATACTTCTTAGTCCATTTGGTGTGATCAAAGATATATTAAATTCATTCAAGTAACTATAAAAATTACCATAATAGCACAAATCTGTTCTGGAGTTTGCAGTTGTAATCCATTTTAATCTAATACTTAAAAATATAAAAATGTGCACGAGAATACTAAGCGATTAAATTAAATAACTTCAATAATTGAAATCTAATCATTTTATCTGAGTAACATTGTTATTCTGATGTACATACCCTTCATTATCAATGAAAACAAATTATTTATCAATCTTGGTATTGATAAATTGACTATTCATAAAAAAATTAAGATTAAAACAACGGTGTTTTCAATATCCTGTAACAACTGTTCTATTTGAGTTTTGTTTGGTTCAAAGCATTTTAATTATATTTAAGGTAAGAATTTAATAATACAAAATAGTTTTTAAAGAAATTTATATTACTAGAATACATTTTTTATCAAATAGGCGTAAAATAAACTGTACATCGTTTTACTGTGCGTATAAAAGAATTACGCAAAGTAACTTGCTTAAACAAGTAATCACATGAATTACTGTCACATACTTAGTACAAAATGTTTATTTTATATGATACTAGTATTATTAATTTGAGAATATGGTCATCTCACGTGAAGGTGATGTATATTGGCCACCGAGTTCAGACGATTTGACCCCGTTAGACCTGGGTTTCTTCGCAGTTGGAGGTCGCATTTCGACCCCAGCTGCCCTAAAACCTCAAAGCTAACAATTCTCATGCCATCAGTCAAATTGAGCCTGGTTTATGCGCCAAAGGTGTGAAAATTTAATGCGCGCCGCCTAGCTGACACTTATTCTATGTTATATTACATGCATAATCAATACGTCTTTCAAACAAATAAAAATTTCTCACACTTTAATATAATTTAATTTAAAGATAGGAAGCTTCTTCTTATATTAGATACTTTGGTCTTTTCTACACCGGTTTTGAGCTTGTTTTCGTAGCCGTGATGTTGACTGCTAGCTATCTGACCACCTTTTCGTCGTCAAAGTATTCTCTTGTTTGTTGGTTTTTAATTCTCTTGATATTCGAGCTATTCTCTTTCTACCCATTCTTGTACTCTCTACTAATACTGATTCCATTCTTATCTTTACTGTCTTCCCTAACATACTGTGTCTTGTATGTTACAGAGATCTCCTTAGTTGGTCGTTTCGTATTCTATTTTTTTCAGTGTTTGCCCTTTCAAACGTTCTTATTTCTGAAAGTAAAGATAAAAAATTTTTTGAAATTCCATACATAAAATCAAATTACCTAATTATGTTCCAATTAGCTAATTAAAACAAACATTTTATTTACTGAATTTTAATGTAGACGCTTAATTGAATTCAAAGAAGAAACCTTTTCTTTTAATAGTGCTTGAGAAAAATAAAGCGTACAAGGAAATAAATAAAAGAAATAAATTGGCGCAATAAATTCAAAATATAATAACAAAATACCTTTGTAGATTTTCGTATACTAAATAAATATCTTATAAATAAATGTTTCTCTAAATTACTTTGTTTTATATACAATTAATCACAAAACAAATTCAAATTAAATATAGTTCAATCAATGTCTCGTTTCCACAATTTGCCACTGTATTTTTCTAAAAGGATTTACTTTAATTAGTTCCCTATCCAACAAACTCCTTCCCAGGTTCTGCTTATAAAAACAAAACTGTCGACAAACTCCTAACAATGTTTATTGTTCCTATTGGAGGGCCATAATTCTCCTTAGCTATGCTTGGCTCCAAGAATAGTAAATCAACAGTTAACTATAGCTTTCAACACTTTCTTTGCATTACTTTTCGCCACAATAATTTTTCTTTCCGAATCACGGAATCTATATATATCATGGTCTATCAAGGTACTTAGATAACAAACGTCTGTCTCAAAAAACTCGTATAAGGCTGTATAGAACACTGATAGTCCCCGATCTCACATATGGATCAGAGGCAAGAGAGAGAAGAGAGGAGAAGAAAGGTGCTACGCAAGATATTCAGAGCGGTCTGTGAGAACAGAATATGGAGGCGTAGATATAACTTTGTACTGCAGAATATCTACAAGCATACGTTTGGTGGTAAAGATATTATCACTATAATTAAGCGAAAATGCCTGCAGTGGGCAGGACATGCCCTGTACAGCGCAACCCGTGAGAAAGAGAAGACGGGGTAGACCAAAGCTGAGGTGGATGGATGGAGTAACACAAGATGCCGAAAAGATCGGTGTCGGCAACTGGAAAATGCAAGCAAAGGACAGAACAGAATGGCGTAGAAGGCTTGAGAAGGTCGAGGCCCTCTAAGGTCTATAGCACCAAGATGATGATGATAATGAATTTTTTTTTCACCGGTTAAAAAAAATCAAACTGTCGGCACACGTCGTTTGATTTTCTCCACAGCAGATTTCTCTGTAAGTCCCACAGCAGATGATCGTCCTTGCTTATTTAATCTCGTTTTCGTCTGTCTAGCCCTGCCATAATTTCTTGTAACCAATCAAAATTTCTTTCTTTGCATTCAATCAAATTCCAAAACTCCCCAAATTCTTAAAACCCAACTAATTTCAAAAAATAAGAGGTTTACTCCCAAAATTCAAATATCTTCACGACTTCTTAGATGTTCACCACTTAAAGATTTTATATTATTTTCGGGTATAATACATATAGCATCTATACAATCCCAATTTACCTATGGGATTATTGGATGAAGTGGAGCCTACAATGCTCACCTTAAAAATCTAAACGTTATACAAAATTGGATAGTTAGAATGATATATAGGAGTATAAGATCTTCAGTTGACCAATTATCTACAGACAGTAATTTCATGGATGTTGAACTCCTACAAATCAATAGTATATTTACACAGTGAGAAATCATTTCTGAATTATACCCACCATACATATCAAACTAGAAATAGAAATTTAACGATATTACTACCAAAAAAAAGGAAAAACCACTGGCCAACGTTGCATTGATTTTTTGGCACAAAAAATGTATAATTGCCTACCATCTACCATCAAAACAATACACAAGTATAAAAAATTTAAAAAAAGATTAAAACAATGGATCCATGATAATAGATATAAATTGCATGAATTAAGGAACAGCTATTAATGAGCTTAAATAAATGCGCTATTAATGAGCTTAAACCCTAACAGACAAGTTGTCCATGTGACACACAATTTCTGTGAGAAGCTCTGTTTATTTATATATTTTATAAAATATGTAAATTTATACTGTAACACATTTTTTTGTTATAAATAAACTTTTTTACTTTATTACTATGTAAGATTTAACAACGATACGCATTTTCAGGTAGTCCAAGAAAATGAAATGGTGTTTAATAGATGACTATGATGTCAGTGACTACAAAGGATATAGTTTAGCCAATTTAACTTTGGATCAATATTATTTGAACATCGAGGTTGCTGAAGATATCGATAAAAACGTGTATTTATATACACTCAACAAAGAATGCTATCAGGTATTCAAAATGTTATACATATACATAATTATTAGTATTTATGATATATTTTCTTGACACTTTTGCATTCAGGTATAATATATTTATTTTATATAAACTCATGAACAAAAATAACGAATATTTTGGAATTTTTCAATTCCCTTGTTGTAGTCACTATTATTTCAAAATAATTTTGGATTATTGATTTTACTTTATAGTAGACTGATGTACTCAATTGGTTTGAAATATTTTGACGTTTATTTTGACGTTTATTCAGCGTTTAGTGCCATTCATCTTATCATAAAAAATCTTCTTCACGTAAAGGAAGAACCGTAGTAATTCGGTTATTTTTACTTTAATCTATTAAGTTTAATTGAATATTGTTTTGATTCTACTAAGTTTAAAACAAATATGCCACCAATTCGACACTGCGATGAAGCCCAGGCAGCACAGATTGTAATTTTATACGAAGCAGAATGGATATACACAAAAAATATCGTACGGTGTCTCAGGAGAAGACTACAGTTTCGAATACTTTCTACAATTACGAATGCCTGGTCAAGGACGCCCAAGGTGCACAACCGCAATTGATAACCATTTTTTGGTTCTCAATTTAACAATAAATTGTTCATTGACATCGATGCACCTCAGAAATGAGCTACTAAATGTCAAAAAAGTTAATGTGAGTTTAAAAACAATTAAAGGAAGATTAAAAGAAAACCTAAGGCCTAGAAGCCCTGCCAAAGTTCCACGTCTTCTCCAAAATCATAAAGCTCGTCGTTTAGAATTTGCAATAACAGATATTCAGTGAAATATCGACAACTGAAAAAATGTTCTTTTTACTGATGAGACCAGAATCCTATTATATAAGCCAGATGGTCGAAACCATGGCTACAGAAGTGTTGGAGAACGAGTCGCCTCCTGCAATCTTGCACAGACCGTTAGTTTTGGAGGTGGTGGCATAATGCCTCTGGCGAGGCATTAGTTGGAAGGGACCCACCGCACTTGTTAAAGTGATTGGACAAATAAATGGTAGCTCTTACGTTCTAAATATCCTACAAGATCATGTTTTGCTATATGTTGGTTACATTGAATATGACCGATTTATGTTAATGCACGAAATGCTCGACCACATACCGCTGCCATAAGGAGTAATTATCTTAATCGAGATCCAAATTCAAAGATTGGATTGATCACCATTTAGACCGGATTTAAATACGATAGAGCAGCTTCGACTTGCTGCACAGGATGAATGGAATGCAATTTCCCAAGGGTATAGCCAAAATTTACTTGCAAGCAATATTAAGAGCTAGAGAGGAATACTCGTTACTGATCATGCACTTGTTTTAATTAAAACGACTTGTTTAAGCAATTTAAATTAGCATTTACGTTTAGTATAAAAACCTTATTTACCTAACATTAAGCATTATTTTCTTCGTATTAAAACTTAAAATTGTTCAATAAGCATTGTTAAAATAAACTCTTTTTCACAATAAATGACTTGATTAACCAGAATTTATTTTCAAATAAAGAAAAATTTCAAAATATTCAATATTGTTGTCCATGAGTGTATATTGAATATCCGGATGCTAATAAAACTATGAGAGAAATGCCCACTACATCCCAACAAATAGGTTGAGAATTCGAAAAATCGAATTCATTATTTGCGAATACATAATGTGTCGTGTAACCAGTGATCATATGGATATAATGGAAAGATGGACGAAACATTTCGGACAATTGTTGAATGGGAAGAAAAAAAATGCAAAAAATATTAAAACAACGTAATTAGCGGATTAGAGAAAAACACTAAGAAAACAGAAACTAGAACACTAACAAATAATTAAAAAAATAATAAAAAAGATAAAGACTGGGAAAGCTTCTGAGAGCGATGAAGTTAGTCGAGAAATGTTGAAAATATGGAAAAAAATCTAAAGAAAAACTTTATGAAAGAGACTAAAAAAGAAACAAGTAAGGAAAGACCTGATAGAATCAGCTAAAAGTATATATTATATGGAAATAATACATAAAATAAGAATACAAAATATGCAATCACAACCATTTGAAACAACGCAAGGAGTTAGTTTAAGCTTAATATTTTTTATAAATATGATAGATGAGATAGTGAAAGAATGTAACAAAACTTCTAAAATAGTATAGGATGAAATAGAATTTAAATGGTAAATGCAAAGATATTCGTAATTGCAGATGACATAGTACTATTCGCCGAAACAGCAGGAAAACATAAATACAAGGTATAAAAATGGAACTCAAAATTAAAAAAATACAACCTAAATGTAAATACAAAGAAGAAGCACATAATAAAAATAACAAGGAAAAAAGGCAGGGACGACCAGATATTTGTTGTAAAATTAAATCCATTTGCTTTCATTCGGACCTTCCGTGTCAAATTTGTTATGACATCAGACCTTTCATTGCGCTTCAAGATTTTATACAGCCATTGTTTGCTATTGTTATTAATAACTACATTATCTGAATATAAAGTGATTTTGTATCGACTTGGTGTTTATTTGATCAACACCAGTTAATTTTTTTTTATTTTGTAGTGTCCATATTTAATAACAAACTATTGCAAGGGTTCTGCTAAAGAATGTGACAATGATCTCACTAAGAATATATTTAGTACCGATGTTACCTTTAGATTGGCGACAGAACGGACGGAATATCTTCCACAAGATCAAACTGAAAATGTTATATGTGATATAAAAGAAGAACTGGGAGAGTTCGGTGTATACAATGTAGATGTTAATAAGTCTGGTTGCTTTTTGGAGACATTAAAGGAACCTGTCAATATTTATGCACGTAAGTAATTATATTGTAGCTGATATATTATAGAAGTAGAATAAACATTTTAAGAAGAAAAGAAAAACAAATAAAAACGGACGATCGAAAAATCCTGAACATTCTCTTAATCGTTATACATAGTAAGAAATCCTTCTCTTATTGCGTTTTTATCTTGAGTTAGAACCATATTAATCCCCTTCACGCATTGTTCGAGCGCCCGTGGATGATGCTGATAGAACGTGTTTGTAATTGTAAAATGTTGTTCTTCACAGAACTCTAGTCATAAAATAATAATCAATTTAAATCTTGGCTCTTGAGACGTAAATTAATGCGTCGACGTATTTTTTTAACTCCAAACGTTTCCAGACGACCAAACGCGCCTGAACACAGGTTCATTCACACAATCCTCACGCGCCGAATAGTTAGTTCTGTTATCTTCGTTTAGTTTCGGTCTCTGTTGTGTACGTACAGGACATTGCCAGAGAACTACGAACACTGTGTTCGTTAGTTCTCTGTTTTCTGACATTGCGTCTTTGATCACGCCTCGCGCCACTACTCAGTGACTCAGTGCTGACTCAACTGTCAAGTTACGAGCGCGCGTGTTTTTTGCTTGGTGATTGTAGTTTACTAAAATGAGAAAACAGAAGAAACTTTCGGGTTTTTTTAAGAAGACGGATAGTGAGAATCTTAAAGCAGGATGTTCTACCAGTAATATTGCCAGTGATAGCATAATATTAACTCAAACTGGTCCTAAAAGAAAGCACAAGTACGTACCTACATACGACAAAGTAAGTACGTACTGATGGGACATAAAGTATGTACAATGTCCGTACTTTGATGTACGAAGTACGTACTTAAAACGTACATTTTCCAATTGATGGTACATACCTAGTACGTACTGAATGAGACAAGGAAGCCGGCAAAATTAACTTGATTGACACTTTGAAACAAAGCATAAACATTTTGCCGAAAAACATGTAGATTTCTTTAAGAGGAAGAAGACGGAACTAAAATCGACAAAAAATATCCTTAAGTCATACTCAACTTATGATAAAGCTACTTTGAAGGCGTCTTATCAACTTTCAATTAGAATCTCAAAAACCAAAAAACCCTTTACTGTTGGTGAGGAATTAGTTTTACCATGTATCGTAGATGCAACTAAAGCAATTTTAGGTGATAAAGACTCTAAACAAATGCAAAATATTCCTCTTTCCAATGTCACCGTTAGTAGAGCAATTGAAGATATGGTATCAGATGTTGAAACCCAGCTTCTAAAGAAAATTCATTCCTTAAAGATCTTTGCTGTACAACTTGATGAATCAACAGATCTTATCAATAAAGCTATTCTTCTTGTTTATATACGATTGATAGATAAAGACAACAAAAAATTATCTGAGGAGTTCCTGACCTCAATTGAGTTGCAAGGTAACACAACCGGAAAGGACATTGACGGATCTTTCACACTTAAAAATCTTTCTTGGAAAGACTGTGTAGGACTTTGCTCTGTTGGTGCCGCGGCAATGACAGGTCACAAAACAGGCTTGCCAAGTTTTGTAAGGAAAGAAGAAAACCGTGATATTGTTTTAACACACTGTATTATTTATCGTGAAACGCTCGCTGCCAAAAGATTAGGTCCCAAACTAAACAAGGCTTTGACTACTGTGGTAAAGGCCGTGAACTTTATAAAAAGTAATGCTCTTAGTTCGAGATTGTGTGCTTTGTTATGCGAGGACATGTGATCCATTCATTTCAATCTCCTTCTACATACCGAAGTTCGGTGGCTGTCCAGGGGCCGGGTTTTAGCCAGATTTTATGAACTTTGAGAAGAAGTATGTATGTATCTTGATAAAAAAAACCTGATTTAGCGGAAACACTGGTGACGGAGAATTTATGGTCCAGTTAGATTTTAAAAGCAGTTATTTTTGAACAGCTCGACAAATTGAATCCTAGGCCTGCAGGGACTATCGAAAACCGCAGTTGACCTTTGGAAAAAAATTTATTCAGTTAAGAAAAATTATTGCTATAGGAGTCCGAAGCTGGAAAAGGATCGTTTGAAATGTTCAACTTGTTTTCACATTCACTGGTTAAGTCCTACATTAAATCGCGTCAAGATTACTTTGAGAAGTACATCCCTGCTGATACAGATGTGAAGAAAAATAATCTGTGGGTAATTGAACCCTTTCTAGCTACCCACGATAATAATCTGTCTATTCAGGAAAATTAACAGCTTATTGAAATTTCATCCGATGATCATTTAAAAGTGATAAAATCTCACTGCGAAAATGTTGCAGATTTTTGGATAGGATTACTTGATGAAAGTCCACTGCTAAGTGAAAAAGCTTTGAAACCTCTTTTTTACTTCACTTATCTCAGTGAGGCATCATTCTCAACTATATATGTCATCAAGAATAAACACAGAAATAGGTTGCTAAATTTAAATGCTTCTTTGAGACTGGCGTTAACTTCTTTTGAGCCAAATATTGAGAAACTTTCAAGTGAGAATCAAGACCAAGGGAGTCATTTTACCTATTATTGGGAAATATTAATAATAATATCTAAGTTGTCCGCCAAGAATTTTGAAAGATACAAGTGGTCCTCAGTGGTGAAAAGGTTGAGAACCACTGCACTAGACGGTCGCCATTCTCGTTTCTCTGTTCCAGTCCATTTTTGTCCAGCAATCCTTTAATATTTTCATTAGATGAACTCTTGGCGTTAAAGTAGAGTCATCAGCAGCAGGTTTTATGAAGAACAACACTTGAGAAGAAAAACAAATCAACATAATAACAACGTTTCTATATCTTAAGTTATATAAGACTATAGGCTTCTTTTACTATTTTATATATTTGTTCTAATTTATTTTAAATGACCTATATATTTGCGTATTGAAGATGTATCCTGCTTTATTAATGTTTATGTATGCTCAAATACTCTGTTTAATATTGTGAGCGACGTCATTATCTTCTATTTGTTATACCAATATTTACTTAATGAGTTTCAAATGTATCGGGCATACAGTTAATTCCCTATTAATTCTGAAAATCGCATATGTATCAAGATGGATTAGTCTGGCTATTAAATATTCGATTTGCATCAAAGGGATAAAATCCTTTTGAAGGGTAATTAAATGCAAGTATAATCGATACTGTAATGTTGTGTGACATGAATTGACTCTATAAACGTTTACAAACTCATGTATATTGCATCAGAATTTCTAAAGTGATTACTTGTTTGAAAATACGACGAAATGATGACACATTTTACGAAATAAAAAATGTCTCACTTTCTGATTATCTACTTATATTCCCTACCTAATTTTGATTTTTATTTTAGCAATTTTAACAATAATTTTAATATATGTAGCAATATTTATATTAATTTATGCCAGCTGCCGACTCTGGAAAAAAATTGTAGCAAAGAAAACCGTTGATAGGGCCAACGCAGAAATTACTTCTTCCGCCACTCCAAAGAAAGAGAGAATTTCATCGTTGGATGCATATAGAGGGTAAGTATACGAGATTACACAAGATACAGAACACTAATGAATAATCTTAGATATGTTGACGATGCAATCCTTCTTGCAAACAGTAGAGCTAATTTTGGTTTATCGCACTACGCAGTACTGAAAGGGATATGAAATGGCTCTGAAAACAAAAAAAGAAATAAGATAATGTAGGGATTTTTTTCTGTTACTGCGTACATTAGACAATCGCATGGTTAACTCATTCTTTCTTAATTTTCTGGGTTATCTCTATATCCTGCTACCTGCTACCTGGGCCGTCTATTCTTCTTCTTAGAGTGCCGTCTCCCTACGGAGGTTGGCAATCATAATGGCTATTTTTATTTTAGAACTTGCTGCTCTAAACAAATCAATCGATCTGCATTAGTACCAATCACGTAGATTCTTTAACCATGAGTTCTGCCTTCGGCCAACAGATCTTCTTCCTTGAATCTTTCCCTGTATTATCAGTCTCAAAATTTCATATTTTGGTCCCCTCATCACGTGGCCTAGGTATTCCAGTTTTCTGGTTTGTATAGTGGTGATTAGTTCTGTTTCTTTACCAACCCTCTCCAGTACTTCTTTATTTGTAATTCTATCAGTCCATGATATTTTCAATACTCTGCGGTATAACCAGAGTTCGAAGGCCTCGATTCTTTTTAAATTACATTTTTTTAATGTCCAAGTCTCAGCTCCATATAATAATATTGAAAATATATAACAGCGAATGGTACGTAGTCTGATCTCCAAATTTAGATTTTTGCACGTTAGGAGTGGCTTCATTCGTATAAATGCTGATCTGGCAATCTCTATTCGTCTGTTTATTTCTACAGTATGATCATTGGTTTCATTGATCAAAGTTCCTAAATACTGATATTTTTCTACTTGTTCTATCACGTTACCATTTATTGTCAATAGGTGATGTATATTTTGTGGCCTTTTTGTAATCAGCATGTACTTCGTTTTTTTAGCGTTTATAGTAATTCCCATCTCAGCAATATTTATACTCAAGCTTTCGATAAGATGTTGTAGATCCTCTATACTCGTTGCTATGATCACAGTGTCGTCTGCATATCTTAAATTATTAATTAATTTTCCGTTAACGGTGACTCCCGCTTCGATATTATTGAGCGTGTTTTGGAAAATTTCTTCAGAATATAAGTTAAACAAAAGTGGTGATAACACACATCCCTGTCTAACTCCTCTACAGATCCTCATTTTTTCTGAGTGTTGCCCATCAATTTGAACTATGGCACTTTGGTTCCAATATAATGTTTGCACTATATTTATGATTTTACTGTCAATGCGCTTGTTCATAAGTATTGATATTAGTTTTTCATGTCTTACTTTATCGAAAGCTTTTTCGTAGTCAACGAAGCACAAGTGTAGATCAACATTCACATCCCGACATCGCTGAATTAATATGTTGATGGCAAATAGTCCTTCTCGAGTACCCATTCCATTTCGGAACCCGAACTGCGTCTCGCTAATATCCTCCTCTAGCCTTTCGTATATTCTCTTATGTATTATTTTTAGCAGAACTTTTAAAGTATGACTCATGAGGCTCAGTGTTCGATAATCAGAGCACTCTTTTGCTGCTTGTTTTTTAGGGATGGTTATAAATGCTGACTTTAGCCACTCCTGTGGTATTATTCCCGTATCGTACACCGTGTTGAATAAATCTGCCATTACTTCCAAGTTGTCCTCTTCCACTAGTTTTAAGAGTTCTACTGGTATTTCATCTAATCCAGCTGCCTTATTGTCTTTAGAGTTTTTGATAGCATATTTGATGTCTATGTATGATTTGTGGCCGTCTATGTATGGTCCTTAAATTTTGAAAAAGTCTCTCAACTCTCTTAATAATTTGCTCGGGTGGTTCCTGAGGTTGTTGAATTTATTCTTTTTTATGATTTACAGCTTAACCATACTTTTTATGATATTCGCCAATTATGGACAAGGTGGCTACACCGTGATCGAACATGCACGTTGGAACGGCCTACATGCTGCTGACTTGGTATTTCCATCTTTTTTGTGGATTATGGGAGCATGTATACCCATAGGAATGGTTTCGAATTTTAAGAAAAATATAAGTAACAGGAATATGATCTGGACCATTACAAAGGTATGAAGAAAAGCAATGTATTTGAAGTTAAGCTCTTTTTTTTGTAGGTGCGATTCTTACACTGTTTAACGCATGTATTGATTTATTAAAAAAATAATATTTTACTTTTCTAGAGATCTCTAAAACTATTCTGCTTGGGACTATTCTTAAACGGAGGTTCCGATATAAATTATCTGCGAATATTTGGAGTGTTACAAAGACTAGGAATTGGATATTTTGCTGCAGCTGTATCTTTAGTATATTTAATGGAGAGAAAACAAGATGATGAAAACGATGAAAGTTCATGGTGGGTAAGTATGTTTTTAATAAATATATAACGTTGCTGTTATTGATCGGCATGCTCAATAAAATAATCTTAGAAAGAGACAGAAATCGCTTAGGCTTGGATATGTTCAACAAAGAAAATGCAGTACACCGTAAAATATACACATCTGCTTATTTTGTAGTCTTATTTTCTTTGGTTACCTTGCCATTTTGACACAGATATGTATATTCATCTACGTGTTCTATCTCTGTCCCTTGGATGTTTTTCATAGGTTTGTCATCTTTGTTTGACAGTAGTTAAGTTTTGCTGAAATTCATTTTCAGTCCGTTTTTTAGGGATTTTGTGTGTAGCTCCTCAATCATCGTATTTAGTGCATTCCACGTGTCGGCTATTAGTACTACATCATCTGCGTATCTAAGATGGTTCAAGTATCTTCCGTTAATAGGAATTTTCTTAGTTTCTTAGTCTATTGACTAAAATATATCTTCTAGAGTAGCTGTAAATAATTTTGGAGATATTGTGTCTCATTGTGTTACGCCTCGGTTGATTTTTACTGGTCTGGTTTCGATTCCATTACCCAACATCACTATCATTTCAGCTTGTTCGTAAATCATCATCATCAATGGTGCTACAGCCCTATGAAAGAGCCTCGACCTTCCCAAGTCTATTACGCCAGGCAGTCCTATCCATTGCCAACCGTTGCCAGTTTGCTGCGCCTATCTTTCTACCATCCTCATCTACACCATCCGTCCATCTGAGTTTTGGCCAACCCCTTTTTCTACTTCCCACGGGTTGTGACATAAGGATTCTTCTAGTTGGGTTGTTCTTGCTAGATGTCTTGCCCATCTTAGTCTTCCTATTCTTTTAAGGGATACTACGTCTTTGCCACCAAATATTTGTTTATATCTGTGGTATATCTCGTGTTTGTATCTCCTCCTTCAAACACCATTTTCACAGATGCCACCAAATATTCCTCTCAGGATCCTTCGTTCAAATACAAGCAGAAGATCTTCGTCTGCCTTGGAGATGGTCCATGTCTCCGATCCATATGTCAACACTGGTTTTATACGGGTTTTGTATATGGTTATTTTTGTTTTTTGGCATAAGTTTCTACTTCTCATATGTCTACTTAGTCCAAAATAGCATATGTTTGCCATTATTATCCTTCGCTTGATTTCTTCCATTATGGAGTTTTCTTTGGTGATCAGGGAGCCTAAGTATGTTAATTTGTTCACCACTTCAAAGGTAGAGTTATCAACCGTGAATTGGGGACCGATATTCCTGACTCTATTGTTGGGTGTTGATGCCATCATCTTAGTTTTCTCCTCATTTAATTGCAGGCCCATCGATTTTGAGGCATTTGAGAAGGTGGTATACATTTTTTCTAGCTTGTGTGTTGTGCGGGCAACTAGATACACATCATCTGTATATGCCAAAATTTGGGATGATTTCTATGCAAAAATATGTTCGTAAATATGGTGTATTAATATTCTGTACCTGGAGTCTATCCGGTTGTTGACTAATGCTTCTTCTATTGCCCAGTATTGCCCAATATTGCCCATGTACAGTATAGCGCTCCCATGATTTCAAAGTTCAAAGGTTACTGATTTTTCCTTAGAACTTTTTAAACGATTTTACATTATAAAGCGAATAAAAAGCATTGAATAAAGATCTTTTGTAACTTAACGCATTACAGGTTCTGGGAATACCCATTAATATTAAATATATATATTGCAGAAATACTTTAAGGACCTAAAGAGGATTTATAAAGCCTGGTTACTAGCCCTTGCTGTGCTGATATTACATACAATATTAATATTTGCTGTAGCAGCTCCAGGATGTCCTAGGTACGTATAATTTCCATCATAATGAAACTACAAGACTTAAAATTCTGAAATTACAAAGGTCGAGAGCATACGACGCAAGTGTTTTAACACGTACAGTGCCACCATGGGATTATATTTTTGCGAAACCCTGGGGTCAAATTTTTTTATTTGAAATTCTGTTCAATATGTTTGAGCTATTATACAGATTTATTGGCTTATTGACCCATGGTCAATAAGCCAATGGTCATGTGAGTATACATGGTCAGTGAGTATTGTTGATTTTGTGTTTGACTTAGAAATGGTGGATAGCTAGGAAGGAACAAAATATACTAAAAAAATTGTGGGAGGAGGTATTTTAGGCTACTGACGAAGACTTTTCCCCTCATATGACTCTGACATGTCCAGTTCAGAAGAGGATCCAGAGACACCTAGAAAAAAATCAAGATTGTCCAATCTCCGGAGAAAAAAATTGACTACACTTCCAAAGAAAATTTGCCAAGTACCTCTGCAAGAAGAGTAATGTTTTCAACAGATTTACAGACATCTAAAAATTCAGTTCAGGTAACAGAAGCAGGAAATAATATTGACAATGTTATGGAGCATGTTATTCAGCAGAACATGAATTACAATGGTGAGACTCTGACAGATGAACTCACTGCTGAGCCTGCTGAAGTATTTTCATGGTTTGAAGTATCTGGTACGAACATGAAGAATCTTTAATTTACAGTATGTAATCATGGACTTCACGAGAACCTTTATGATTTTTATGAAAAAAGCTTGAGTGTACGTATGAGCTCTATACTGATGGGTTTTTGGTAATACTGTCTTCTTCTTCTTCAGATGCAAATCCACTAATGGATGTTAGCGATCACATTTTCCATTAACTCTCTATTTCTTGCAATATGTATCAGAGATTGTATGTCGTTAATCCCTGTCCATTGCCTTATGTTTCGGAGCCAGGACATTTTCTTGCGTCCCATTCCTCTCTTGCCTTCAATTTTACCCTCGATTATAAGTTGGAGGAACTGGTATTTTTCATTTCGCATGATGTGACATAGATACGCCGTTTTCCTTTTCTTGATGGTTTCGAAAAGTTGGCGTTCTTGGTTTATTCTTTTAAGGACATCTATATTTGTGATTTTCGCTGTCCATGGTATTTTTAGGATACGGCGATAAAGCCACATTTCGAAAGCTTCCAATCTGTTTATATCCCTCGTTTTGAGTGTCCAGCCCTCTACGCCATATAGCAGCACTGACCATACGTAGCACTTAGTAAACCTTAGTCTCAGTTGAAGATCGAACTCAGAACAAGTCAGTATCTTCTTGAATTTTACGAAAGCTTGTCGAGCTTGCTCAATGCGACATTTTACTTCCCTGTCCGATGCCCAGTCTTCAAAAAGCCACGATCCCAGGTATTTAAATTACTCACTCTTTCTATGGATTTACAATTCAGTGTTATGGTGGAGTTTTCAAATGCATCCAAGTTTCTGGAGATGATCATGAATTTGGTCTTTTTGGTATTAATCTCTAGTCCCATTCGCTCACTGTATTCTCCGATTATAGTGACATACTAATATATTAATATTACTGTAATACTGTATTGCTGACGTTTTATTTATCGAATCTCTGATTATGGTAATCGGAGACCAAAATCCGGCAGGGGAGGACAACCATCAGAACGCAAGGCCTCCTCGGTCGTCAACATGCGAAACCCTTGCACAAAATACCACAAAAAAAATACTCAACCCTCTCAGATAAAAATAGCTACCTGGAATGTAAGAAGTATGTATCAGCCTGGAAAACTACACAATGTTATTAAAGAGAAGGAGAGGCTAAATATAGATATACTTAGGGTTAGCGATGTACAGTGGTCAGGAAATGGAGAGATATCAATAAATAACCACAATATTTATTACACTGGAGGAGACAAAACTGATCATCGATACGGAGTACCTTTATAAGCAACACTATTAAAAAATCAGTGTTAGGTGTGATTCAAATCTCAGAAAGAATAATAATGCTAAAAATTCAAGCACGGTACTGTAATATTAATATGATCCAAGTTTACGCTCCCACTGCTGATAAGACCGAAGATGAGATCGAAAACTTTTATTTAGAATTGCACAATACAATCAAGTTAACAAAATCTAGAGATATTACTTACATTTTAGGAGATTTTAATGCAAAAATTGGATTAGGTACAGTTGAAAATATAGTTGGACAGTTCTGACTAGGAACTAGAAACGAGAGAGGAGAAAGGCTCATAGAATTCTGCCAAGAAAAGAATATGGTAATTGCCAATACTTGGTTTCAGCTTCCTAAAAGAAGACTATGTACATGGACGTCTCCTTCACATACAGAAAACCACATTGTCAGAAACCAGATAGACTTTGTACTCGTAAATAGCAGATATAAAAACTCTATAACCTCAGTTAAAACTTATCCTGGAGCAGATGTTAACTCAGACCACAATCCGCTAGTGGCTGACGTGAAAATAAAATTAAAAAGAATTGAACTCAGAAAACAACAACCAAAAATTAACGTAAGAATGCTACAAAACGAAGAAATAAAAAACGAAATAAAAAATAATGTGAATGTTAATATGCAAAAAACACTAACTGACAACAAACAAATTATGGATGTAAATAAAAAGTGGTGTAATATAAAAAACACATTACTGAAACCAGCTCAAGAAAGTTTAATAGAACATAAATCAGAGGCTAAAAAACACTGGATGACAGAAGAAATACTATTACTGATGGAAGAAAGAAGGAAATATAAAGGAAAAGATCTACAGAAGTATAAAGAAATACAACGAATAATTAAGGAAAAAATCAAAACAGCTAAGGAAATCTATTTGATGAAGCAATGTAAAGAGATAGAAGAACTAGAAACAAAATATGATATGAGAAATATGCACAAAAAAATTAAAGAAGTGACTGGAATGGGTCGAAATAGACAGCAAGGACACATAAAAGACAAAAAAGGAGTACTTCTAGTAAATTTACCAGAGAAGTTAAGGCGATGGGAGGAGTACGTTAGAGAACTTTTCCAAGATGAAAGAGGTGAAATGCAGAAAATACAAGAATTAAATCCTTTAGAGATACAGAAGATCACGATAGATGAAATCAAATATGCTATCAAAAACTCTAAAGACAATAAGGCAGCTGGATTAGATGAAATACCAGTAGAACTCTTAAAACTAGTGGAAGAGGACAACTTGGAAGTATTGGCAGATTTATTCAACACGGTGTACGATACGGGAATAATACCACAGGAGTGGCTAAAGTCAGCATTTATAACCATCCCTAAAAAACAAGCAGCAAAAGAGTGCTCTGATTATCGAACACTGAGCCTCATGAGTCATACTTTAAAAGTTCTGCTAAAAATAATACATAAGAGAATATACGAAAGGCTAGAGGAGGATATTAGCGAGACGCAGTTCGGGTTCCGAAATGGAATGGGTACTCGAGAAGGACTATTTGCCATCAACATATTAATTCAGCGATGTCGGGATGTAAATGTTGATCTACACTTGTGCTTCGTTGACTACGAAAAAGCTTTCGATAAAGTAAGACATGAAAAACTAATATCAATACTTATGAACAAGCGCATTGACAGTAAAATCATAAATATAGTGCAAACATTATATTGGAACCAAAGTGCCATAGTTCAAATTGATGGGCAACACTCAGAAGAAATGAGGATCTGTAGAGGAGTTAGACAGGGATGTGTGTTATCACCACTTTTGTTTAACTTATATTCTGAAGAAATTTTCCAAAACACGCTCAATAATATCGAAGCGGGAGTCACCGTTAACGGAAAATTAATTAATAATTTAAGATATGCAGACGACACTGTGATCATAGCAACGAGTATAGAGGATCTACAACATCTTATCGAAAGCTTGAGTATAAATAGTGCTGAGATGGGAATTACTATAAACGCTAAAAAAACGAAGTACATGCTGATTACAAAAAGGCCACAAAATATACATCACCTATTGACAATAAATGGTAACGTGATAGAACAAGTAGAAAAATATCAGTATTTGGGAACTTTGATCAATGAAACCAATGATCATACTGTAGAAATAAACAGACGAATAGAGATTGCCAGATCAGCATTTATACGAATGAAGCCACTCCTAACGTGCAAAAATCTAAATTTGGAGATCAGACTACGTACCATTCGCTGTTATATATTTTCAATATTATTATATGGAGCTGAGACTTGGACATTAAAAAAATGTAATTTAAAAAGAATCGAGGCCTTCGAACTCTGGTTATACCGCAGAGTATTGAAAATATCATGGACTGATAGAATTACAAATAAAGAAGTACTGGAGAGGGTTGGTAAAGAAACAGAACTAATCACCACTATACAAACCAGAAAACTGGAATACCTAGGCCACGTGATGAGGGGACCAAAATATGAAATTTTGAGACTGATAATACAGGGAAAGATTCAAGGAAGAAGATCTGTTGGCCGAAGGCAGAACTCATGGTTAAAGAATCTACGTGATTGGTACCAATGCAGATCGATTGATTTGTTTAGAGCAGCAAGTTCTAAAATAAAAATAGCCATTATGATTGCCAACCTCCGTAGGGAGACGGCACTCTAAGAAGAAGAAGACGATTTGTTCATTGTTTTCATGATCTAGTTGTTGCTGGATCTGTTTCAAAAATATCTAATTAAGTCATAAATTTTTTAAGTACACGCCTGTTCAACATCCAATGAAAAACTTGTAAAGAATATCGATTTTTAGAAAAAAAAACATTATTTTATTTTAGGGGTTACATGGGTCCAGGTGGACTGCATAAAAATAGTTCTTACAAACATTGCATAGGGGGAGCTACCGGATACATTGATGGATTAATTCTCGGAAACCATAGATACCAACATCCTACCATTTATAAAACTTACGAATCCAAACCGTTTGATCCAGAAGGAGTAGTAGGTAAGATATTCAAAAATATTCAGTTATCTGTAATAATTAATGATACAATATAATACTAAAGCAAACTAGAACACAAATTCTTACCGTTTGAATTACGACGTTGCTACAGTAAGCAGATTTTTTTTTGAGAAACACCTATACAACAACATAATAATGATACTACTCAAAAAAAGAGTAGAAAAGGAAAGAGAGCTGTAATGCAGATAACGAGGAAAAAGTAGAAGTTTTCGGAAAGAATTAGACGTTTTCAAGGATATCACTAAAAAGCAAGTAAAAAATGAAGTAACAAATAAGTAACAAAGTATTAAGAATGATAAATAACCTAGCACATGACATTGTGAAAATAAGAAAAGACCTAAAAAAATAAAAAACAAAGTGAGAAGAACAGTGGAACATAAGGTAATATAAAGAGAGAAAAAGGAGTTTGTCATAGAATGTCAAAAAGAAATAGCAAACAGGAGTTTAGTCAGGATGAAAATGATCACGAAAGAAATAACAGAGATGAAGAATAGACCTATCGAGCAAAGAAAAAAAGTAGAGATGATCGAAAAAAAAAAGAGAAAGTATTCTTTAAGAAAGAAACTTATTAAGCTATGCTTATATGATCATTATCAAATGCCTTCACAAAATTGTTAATTGGTTCCTTTATTAAATATTTTCTTTCTTTTAGGATGTCTAACTACAATATTTCATATCTTTCTTGGAGTCCAAGGAGGAATGATTCTTATATCATACAAATCACATAGCCAGCGCCTATTAAGATGGTTATTTTGGGCGGTCATTCCCGGTTTGATTGGTGGAGCATTATGCGGATTTACAAAGGAAGATGGTTTTATTCCAGTTAACAAGAATTTATGGTAAGTAAACCTATAAATTAGGTTTAATTTATTTGTATCTCAACTGAGATATGATGGTAAATTTCATGACACTAAAAATAACTAACTGACAAAATAATGGAAGGTTTATCAGCAATTAAGATCTCTGTCGAATTAGATAAAGAGGTATTAGGTTCTTTGAAGACTACTACATCTGCTAGATCGGAAAACATTTTATCATTTTTTTGTCATAATTGTGCATATAGTTTCTTCTTCTTCCTCTGTATAAGCAATTCAGCTTGTTTATTGACGTAATTATTTTCTCTATGAAAGGCTGTCACATTCTGTATCCTCTTCCTTTTTTAAAGGTTTTGATGATTTCATCCATGATCAAATTAAAGAGCATGGGGCTCAATTAATCCCATTGTCTAATTTCACTGCCCATTTCTATAGGTTCTGTAAGTTGTCCATCTATTCTGAGTTCCATTTTGTTGTTTTGGTAGATGTTTTCGATAGTTTTTATAATATTTAGAGGAACTTATCTATTATACAGAAGATAAATTACTTCTTTGAGTCAAACGCTTTCTTTAAGTTAATCAACATAAAAATGCTGGTCTATTATACTCTAGTGATATAGTTTAATTAGTTTAGTACCTACAAATATTATGTACTTTGGGTCACATAAGCTCTCTTTTGACTTGATATCACTTGATATCATTCTATATTAATAATAATAATTATAAACTGTTTATGATGCCAATTTAAAATCTAGATTTAAATATTTAAATAACCATTAAAAAACTCTTCAAAAATTTTTTTTTTTTAGGTCATTGTCTTTCGTCTTGGTGACTACCTGTTTTTCATTCTTTATGTTGAGTCTTTTCTACCTTCTTGTAGATGCCAAAAAATGGTGGTCAGGTAAACCATTTACGTTCGTGGGCCAAAACGCTATATTGCTCTATATCGGACACGAAATGTGTGATGGGCATTTTCCAATAAGGTGGTACCTCCACAATTATGGCAGCCTAACTAATGAAGAACGAAGAACACACTTTCTGGCCCTATTGTCTGACACATGGGGCACGGGAATGTGGGGTTTGGTCGCGTATTATTTGTATAAGATTAAATACTTTTTTACTATATAGCATTGTATTTGATAAATTGTTTACAAATAAATTTTTACCATTCTTATTCTGGTTATTATTCTAATTATTCTTTTTTTTGTTAAGAAATAGATAACATAATTAGTAATCTCGTCTTGAAAAATGACTTCAGATTATTGAGCATCTATTTAAAACTTTAACTCTCTCATGCATTGAGTCCACTTCAGTGAACAGCTTTTTTTAACTTCAAAGTCAAAGTTTAAAGTCAATGAAACTGTACAAAATGCATAAAATCCATTTCAGTGGACTCTAATCAAGTAACTACTTGATTATGTTAGTATCTATAATTCACCTGACCGCGATGGCTACGTGTGAATGGTCTGAAATAAGTGACCGTTGTTTACAAAGCACGTGGTGGTCGTGTGTATTAAGGTATAAAAAATGCTTATTAAAAGCTTAAAATTTTTATTTTAAAGAAGATCTTTTCGGAATTGAATCATTCCATCATCAGTTTAATAAAAAGTTGTCAAAAAACATTGTATGGCCACATGAAAACATAGGAAGGAACTCCGTATTAAAAAACAATCATCATGGTGTTTATGAAGGTAAATGCAATAGACTGTTAGTTTGTTGATTACTAAAAACTGAAAATGGGGGCATCTTACATGACCCCCTGTAGTTGGTGAGGTTTTATTGACTTACATTACCTCTGATCTGTGCTGGAGTCTAGGGCTAACTGAGAGTTTTTTCAGTTTTTTCAGGTAAGAAAATGTTTTTTCATATAGAATTAGATATGTATTTTACACAATTGGCCTTTGTTATAATTTCAAAATAGGGGAAATGTGCCTATGATGGTCCCCTTAAGAAAATAGCTTCATAATAATTTTAATTATTTACTTAGCAGACTTTAAATATGACCACATAACGTCTCGTTATTTGTACAATATGGCAAATGTTTCAAATTTTGCAGAAAAAGTGATGTTAAAAATTTATTCATAATTTACTAAAATCCTGTTAAGGGTCCATCATGGGCATATATGCGCTCATGATGGACCCTTTGGTACGCCCATGATGGACTCGTTGCATTTTGTGTAAAATAATTAAATACCAAATTATTTTATTAGATCAAAAGACATTACAAACGATAAAAAATATTACACATGGTATTTTTAAGAATAAAAAAATTACGCGCACAATTCACACACAAATTGTTTATGTCGAGGATTTACATCTGCACATTCAGTGTGATACCAATTCTTACACACTTGACAACGAATCCATTTTTCATTGGATCGTGAATGCGAAAATAGTTCGTTACAGTAGATGCAAGCTGCATCGTCCGAGTCGCCTTCTACAAAAGAGCATTCACAATCGTCTTCAGAACCACTTGTAGTTGAAACACGAACTTGCCTTTTCACTTTTCTGGCGTCTTGTTTCCTTTTTTTGCTTCTTTGTCTGCAATTTTTTGTTTTATATCTTCAATTTCTGGCGTTGAATTTAAATATCCTGTTTTACCCCGTTTTCTACCCCTTTTCTGCATTACTTGAGATACTCCAGCTAAAGGAGGAGGACAAATATCTTCTACCGAGATGTTTAGAACTGACGATGATGTTGATTTCTGATCAGTGGGGCTTTTTGATAAACTTTCAATCGAAGAAACATTTTGGCTCCAATGTTCCGGTGGTGACTTCTGGTCAGAACATTCTGGCAGTGGGTTTTGTTCAGAATTTTCTCTATCTGTTGTTATAGACGGCAAAAATTGCCAATCCTCGAAGACATCTGGATTGAATGGTTGTATTCCTGTCTTTTTAAATGCATTGATTGCATTTGATGGTAAAGCACTTTTTAAATACGCTCTATTAAAGAGACTGGCTACTTTAAATTGGGTCACCGTTTTACCTGGATTCTGTCGCAGCCATAATTGAATTTCTTGGCCGTAGTAAATTTGAAGTGGTCTAAAAAATCCTACGTCCAAGGGTTGAACGTGATGAGAACAGTGAGCAGGAAAACAAAACATAATAATACCGTTTTCCTTTGCAAACTGGAGAGCTTCAAAACTTTTGTGACTACCATGGCCATCGAGTAACAACAAAACTTTGTTGGTTTTAGAAGCCTTTGTATACCTTAAAAAATGTTGCAGCCACAAATAGAAAATATCGGAAGTCATCCATCCTTTTTCTTGAGCGAAGGCTATACTTCCAGTAGGTGCATCGATCATAAGTTCATCTTTCTTTCTCTGTCGAGGAAAAATCAAAGCAGGAGGAACATATGTTCCAATTGCATTCATTGCACATACGACCGTAACATGTAGACCGCGCTCTGCACTACTTAAAGCACCAACTTGTTTGCGACCTTTACTAGCATAAATTTTCTGCGATTTCTTTTGCACAGTTGTCAAACCGGACTCGTCCATATTATAAATGTTTTCCGGTGGAAAGTGAAACTCGTCTAATATATTTGCTAATGCAGTAAAATAGGCACATATATTTGGTTTATTAAAAGCTTGAGCCCTTGCCAACGAAGTATTTTCTGGAGTGCGTAATGATATTCGAGGATTTCGCTTTAAAAAGCCTCTGACCCATTTCCAGCCTGCCATCCTGGTTTCCTTATTAAAATTGTGGCTAATATTGTTTCTTTCAGCTACTTCGTATACAAGTTTTCGCAAATCTTTACTAGTCAGGCCAAAAAAAACGAGTTTCCATAGTAATAATATGGTCAGCAACTTCCTGTTCAATAGTAGTGGAGAATATTGGTCTTCGTCCTCCCAAATCACCTTTGATACTTCCTGATGCTTAATAAAGCGCCTTTTCAAAGTCGTTTTTGGAACGTTAAATGTTTTTGCTGCCAGCTTAAACCCCATAGTTTTTTCTTGTATGCTTTTTAAAGCTTGTTGCATATTACTCTCGTTCCACTGTTGCCTTTTTTGTAGAGCCATCCCTGTAAAACATATTATGTTAATCATTAAGTAACAAAAACTGAAGGTGTGTCCAATTTTATTTTCTTTTTCCTATGATGGACCCCTAGTCCGTCATAGGTAACGACACAGGGGTCCATCATAGGCAAATAGACAAGGCAGCAAATTTAATTCTGTTACTTTTGTTTTGACCATTTTAACCTAAAACAAAGTATAGTATTTGACAAAGAAAGTGTAGTCATTTTATACAAAACAAAAGCAACACTTAGCTTAACGTATGTTACCAGTAAAATGCTACTTACCAAAAAAATTTATTAGATCAGCAACGCCAAATTTTAATTTTATTTCACAAATTTACTGTTATAACAGCCACGTGTCTGAAACTTTGCAAATACTAACTACAAACTTCGTGCGCAAGCGGCAACCGGCGATGTGTATGTAACCGCGCGCTCTTTAAAATTACAGCTGGGGGTCCGTCATAGGCACACTTCCCCTAATTAAAAAGCTTACTGAAAATATTATCTTGAAGATATGTCCACTAGAGTGTGTGAGTGTTGTAGTATGTTTAATGAGTATAATTTTCCGAGGAATAGTAGGATTTTTTTTCACATGATTTTTGGTATTTTTTTGTCAAAGATATATTATTTATTTAGCCATTTTAGAGGGCATTTTTATATGTACTTACCTATATTATTTTAGTGGAAATAAATAAATTTTATTTATTACTAAAATGCTTTTATTTATCGTGGAGTCATGGACCTTAACTGAAGCATCACTGAAGAAATTCCAAGCATTTGAGATATGATGCTGTAGATGAATGTTGAGGATTTCCTAGATAGACAGAGTTACCAACGAAGAAGTACTACATAGAATGGGTAAAGAGCGCGAACTAGTCAAAACCATAAACCGTCGCAAACTGGAATACCTGGGCCAGATAATGCGCAATGAACAACGATATGACTTAGAATCAAAGTAAAGTGCATGGGAAAAGAGGTCCAGGACTAAGAAGAATAGCCATGTTAGTGTTTAACATCCGTAACGGATATGCACCGTAAGAAGAAGATAAAGAATATTTTAATTAATTTTTTTTTAAACATGTTATTAGTTATGCAGAAATTAATTAGAATCATTGTTACAAAATCGTCAGAGGTGTATAAAAGTATAGCAGAAGAGTATATACTATATTCGTAACATCAAGAGATAGGTACGTATCAGTTTCGCTTCGCACTTATTTCAAAATTTTCTCTGCTTATTTCTACCTAGCACTCCAGTTTATCCAGCATGTCGATTGTAATGACATTCTAACTTGTATAACTCTAACTGACTCACTAAGAACCGATTGTTCGAACGCTAATGAAAACTTAATTGTATCAAAGCATAAACAATTTATTGGTCTCCAATTTACCGACTGATAATGCTGTAATTTTTTTAAAATCTCCAGAAACATTTTTAATCTACTGTTATATAAATGCAGTCGCCGCTATTAACCATTATAATGAATTCGCTGTTTTTCTAAATAAAAAACTGCACATTGCTGATGAAACTTCAACATATTGCATATATTATGTCGCAATCGGTTCCAATTATTGAAGTATATATTTTATATATTTACTCTAATTAAATCAATTTAATACAGAATTTAGAAAATGGGTAATTTACGCACGGATAATTATATATTTACTCAGTAATAGATCGCTAAAAACAAGGATGAATTATTTCGTAATTGCGAAGCAGTATTATCTGTACGTTTATTTAGATTTAATTAGAATACGAGACAAGGAAAACACTAGAAATAATATTGTTGTTTTTACCTTCTATATTTATAATTTTAATCGCATCAGCTAGGTATAGGAAAAGAGGTTACAGTGAGATAGAAGAAACAGTGAGATATTTGCCAATATTTGGTAGGGGAAGGGCGGGTAAAATGGCATAGGCGGGCAAAATGGTTTTTTGTTCTCGTAGTCAACCTAACGGTTCTACGTCACCGCAATTCTGGATACTTATTATAAACAGTGGCAACACTGTCCACATTAAGTCTCGTGCACCTAATTTAACGGCCGGCCACGAGATTGGTGTATTTGTGAATAAGTGCTGGTCGAGTTCGATGCGTCAATGTAAGTTTTATTCAATAATTTATTAAATTAAGGTTATAGAGCTTTTTGAATTCACTTTTTGGTAATTATGTTTTATACGCTGCATGTGACCTTAAATAAAAATTGTGTTTATTTCCATTATTAATTTTTTTCAACTATCATTAGTCGGCAAATACAAAACGGGCAAAATGGCATAGCATTATGGCGGGCAAAATAACATACTATGCCATTTTGCCCGTCTGTTTTTCAGGTTAAGGTACATATATAGTTTTTTTTGCAGATGGTTTATTCATACAAAAGGAAGTCTAACCAAAATAGTTGGAGTGAGGAAGACATGCAAAGAGCTTTGGAGACAGTCCGAAATTCCGAAATGGGTTGACTTAAAGCAAGCAATACATTTCATGTACCGTTCTCAACACTATGACGTCGAGCAGATAATAAAAATAAAATTGCCATTGAAGCAAAAAAACATTTGGGCTCCCTGGCAACAGTTTTAAACGAAGATATGCAGACTGCAATAGTTGCCCACATTCTGTATCTTGAATCCCGTTCAAAATACCATGATATTCAACATGGACGAATCAGCCTTGACCACCGTCCAAGTTCCGCCAAAAGTCTTTGCTCAGAAAGGAAAAAAAACAAGTGGGCTCTATCACGAGCGCAGAAAGGGGTGTACACACAACAGTTGTAGTGTGCATAAGTTCTGGAGGAACTTATGTACCACCATCAATAATTTTCCCCCGAAAAAGATTTAACCCACTTTTATATGACGGCGCACCTATAGGAATATTAAAATTGCATAATGAATCAGGATACATGACCGGAGATTTGTTCATAAGGTGGATGCAACATTTTATTGACCATGTCAGGCCGAATCCTGCGCAGAAAGCATTATTAATTTTAGACGGACACTCCAGTTATAAAAGCTACGAAGCTTTAGAATTAGCTAAACAGAATTCAGTGGTATTACTTTGCCTGCCGGCACACTGCACGCACCGCCTTAAGCCATTGGATGTTGCCTTTTTCGGACCACTCCATAAATATTAAAATCAAGCTGTTACTTATTGGCTCAGAGAAAATCCTGGTCGTGCAATAACCATATATCAAGTGTCCAGTCTCTTCCAGAAAGCATATGAGAAAACAGCAAATATTGAAATCGCAATAAATGGTTTTCGGGCCACAGGAATATCATCTATAAATCGTGACATTTTCCCGGAGCATGCATTTTTGCCTAGTGCAACTACAGATGTGCCTGGTTCTACTAATAAACCTGACATTGCTTCTACATCTTTACCTGCTGATGTTAATGTTCCTCTAAGAAAATCTACCAAACGTAAATCTGGTCAAAACCAAGATGTATTAACCGAGAGCCCCTTCCTGAAATATCTCTGCGAAAAAGAAAAAAAAAAGCACAAGAAATAAAAAGCAGAAAAGGGGACGTCGTGAAAAGAAAAATAGTCAATGATTTAAGTGATTAAAGAAGACGCATTGTGAACAAAGATAGACATCATTTGGAGAGAAAAGGCAAGAGAAATATTGTGACCAGACCAATACTGAACAATATATCAAGTGATGAAGAAGAACCCTTTAGTATTGATGATGATGAACAAGAGGACTGCGCTTGCATTTACTGCAATGATACGTTTAGTAGGTCCAAATCTAATGAAGGATGGTTAAGATGCCAAATTTGCCAAAACTGGTCACATTCAGAATGTGCTGGACTTCCCAAAAAAGCAAAACAATTTATTTGCGAACTTTGTATGAACTAAAATGTTTAATTTCAATTTTTTTTCTTCGTAAAAATAAAAATTTATAATTATTTTTGTATTTATCACTATTGTTTATGTGTATGCTATTTTGCCCGCACTGGGCGGGCAAAATGGTTTTTTGTTACATTTTGATTTTGATTTTTTTTTTAATAAATCTCTTTGTATGAGTGATTTTTTGTTATTTGGAATAGTAGAAAAATGACCTGGCTATCATTATATATCAAAAGGAATGATTTATCTCTATTTATGTCTCAGATATATGGACAATAAACTAAGTATGCCATCTTGCCCGCCCTTCCCCTAAATGGAATTTCGATTGTTGGCACCAGTAAAAAAACTAAGTTAACGGTATGACCACAGAATAATTGTATAGTATGTCTATGATTGCCGTAAGTCAATTAAACCGGGTTAATTTTGTCGATACACACCACATAAACAACACTGATTCCCTGTAAAACATGGCGGAACGTCTGCGCGAAGGAGATGCGCGTACTTAATTTTCCATGGAGAGTGGGCATTCTGATTGTTTATTATTCTGTGGTATGACTATGACATTGATCTTTTAAGATCAATCATAGTCATACCACTGCTTTTTAGAAGCAGTGATAGTTTGAAGCATTATGTTCTTAGTCGATGTTAAGTGTTCAGTAGTCATTGTCGAAGTAATTGTTTTGCTCGCAATTTTAAAGTTTGTATAAAAAAAACTATTAACAATAAAATTGTGATGTTGATACTAACCGATAGTAACCGAAAGCATATTATTTTCTTACGCATTAATTTCAGAAATAATTTTAAGTCGTTTAACTGAAAAAATTGTGATGTGGATACAGTGGGACATTTTATAAGTTGTCTTACTGTTCCTTAATAAAATTATGTTGTTTTTCAAGGGTGCAGTGAGACAATTGCACCTATTATTTTGTTTGAGCAATTAACCTAGTCATGTCTTTTCGTCATATTTTAGTAAATAAAAACATTTTTAAAACAAAATATGAAGACCTAAATTTCTTCATCTCAGTGTAGGTACCCATGTTTCCCCTATTACTTGATATTAGCGACATATCGTTTTAGCGTTGATTGAAATATTGAATAATATTTTAATCAACTACATTTGTACTAATTTACATTTATATACAAATTAGGTACTTAAATACTTAAGACGTAACGAAAAAGGTGGTGTTCTTTAAGAAAATTTACAATAATATTATTTAATTTGTCATTTGCACAGCGTGTGTTTAAATATTGTTATCACTAGCTAGCATTTCACTCACTACAACCATTGATTATAAACCACCCACTGGTGGTGGTTTATAATCAATGCTACAACCCTGTATATACAGAAATCTGCATATTTGTGGACCGGTTTCTGAGATTTGTGTTTTGAAAAGTTGAAAACAGTCGTGAAATCCATTAGGATTTCATTGAATAAATGCATCTGATATAGACATTATTAATGAGAAGCATTTAATTGATATATCTAAGTTATTTTTTATTGCTTGAGCTGTTGATAATAGACTTCAGTTTTGTTGCATTAATTTTCTTTTAACTTTTTTTATTTATAAGTTTTTCATTATACTGTTTTTGTAATAAGTAAGGGTCAAACAAATAAAAAACTGCTTATCTGGGTCATATATTTCGAAATTGCAAGTACCAGTTCTTAAAGCTTATTATGAAAGGAAAGATAGAAGGAAAACAAGGCATCGGAAGAAAGAAATACTCATGGCTTAAAAACATAAGGGATTGGACAAACCTCGATGCCCATGCACTTTTTAGAGCCACACAAGATCGAGAGGAGTATGCCAGAATTGTCGCCAACATCCACTAATTGGATATGGCACCATAAGAAGAAGAAACAAATAAAACAGAAAATAAAACAAGCTAAAGAAACATGGATGTCCGTATATTTTGGCCTAACACCATCAGAAACGAAGATCTGCTACACCATACGGAACAAAAGAGGGTACAAAATTAAATTAAGTCCAGAAAGTGGGGTTGGATCGGTCACACACTCGTAAAAAATGGTTCCAGTATCGCAAATGCCCTATAGTGGAATCCCCAAGGGAAAAGAAAAAGAGATCGCCCAGTACAAACTTGGAGAAGATCCACCATGGACGAAATAAGAGGCCAAGGAAAGTCTGGAATGAGGTGAAGGCCTTAGGGCAAAATAGAACCCGATGACGCGTTTTCACTGAAGCTCTATGCTCCACTTAGGAGTTCAAGAACCTTATATATGTATATATAAAGAAACATGGATGTCCGTTAACTGTCAAGAAATTGAGAAATGTGAGGTCAGTTATAACACTTTCAATACCCATAAGAAGGTTAAAGAAATGATTTCAGGAAAACGTAACAAACCAATCGAGATATTAATAAATGCAGATAGTACCACTATAACTGAAACGCAAGACAAATTACGTAGATGGAAAGAATACATTGAACACCTATTTTATGACCAAAAAGTAGAACAATTAGAAGTTGACGGAGAAACCACGGGACCAGGAATAATGAAACAGGAAGTTATTTATGCCATAAAACGCACAAAAGGTAGAAAAGCTCCAGCCAGGACCCGAAAAATATCAATTGAACTATTGAAGATAATATTGATGTCTTGGTAGACCTTTTTAACTCCATATACAAGACGGGACACATATACCCAAAGAATGGCTTCTCTCAACTTTTGTAAGGATTCCAAAGATCACAAATGCTAAATATTGCAATGACTATTGGCGAATTGCATTAATGAGCTACACATTTAAAACCTTCCTTAAAATCATACATAACAGAATCCACATGAAATTAGAACAAGAAATAAGTGATTCACAGATGGGTTTTAGAAAGGGTCTAGGAACTTCTTCTTCTTTGGGTGCCGTGTCCGTATTCAAACGTTGGCCGTCATCATGTTTACAATTTCCTGAAACCTATCTCTGTCGGCTGCTGCGCGAAATAATTCTTCTACTGTGGAACCACACCATTGTCTAATATTACGCAGCCATGAAAGTTTCTTTCGACCAATCCATCTCTTTCCTTCCACTTTTCCTTGTATTATAAGGCGAAGTAGATGGTATTTAGGTCCTCTAATTATATGGCCGAAGTATTCTGTTTTTCTCCTCTTTATGGTGTTTATGAGCAGACGTTCTGAATTGATCATTTGAAGAACATCTTCATTGGAAGTGTGCGAAACCCACGATATCTTTAGGATTCGTCTATAGTACCACAATTCGAATGCTTCTAACTTGTATAGCATTGTGGTTGTTAACGCCCATGTCTCACAACCATACAATAGCATGGACCACACATACCATTTCAGGACCTTCTTACGAATATTAAATATAGGTCTAGGAACTAGAGAAGCATTATTCGGAGTCAATGTTCTGACACAACGATGTCTGAATATTAATCAGGACATATATGCTTGCTTCATAGATTTTAAAAAAGCTTTTGACAGAGTTCAATATGAAAAGCTTTTAAGTATTCTTAAGACCAAAAACATAGATAGTAGAGATCTACAAATTATATCTAATCTGTATCAAAATCAGAAAGCAAGAATAAGAGTCGAAGGAGAACTGACAGAGGAAGTAAGTATACTTAAAGGAGTTCGACAAGGGTGCATACTTTCACCACTCTTATTCAACGTCTACAGTGAAGTGATATTTCAAGAAGCTTTATTGGATATTGTGGAAGGTATTTTGGTCAACGGAAATAGCATTAATAATATTAGATATGCGGACGATACGGTCATATTTGCAAGTGACATGAAAGATCTACAGTACATAATACAACATGTATACAATGCATGTGAAAGGTACGGACTGCAAATGAATCTCAAGAAAACGAAATCAATGATATTCTCAAAAAAAAACACAAAATGTAGATAACCTGATCATCAATAATACAACGATCGAAAGAGTAACAACATATAAATATTTAGAACATGGCTAACCGAAGATGGAGATCAAACAAAAGAAATCAGATCTAGAATAGAAATGGCAAGAAACACGTTCATAAAATTGAAGAACTTACTTTGCAACCGTAACCTTAATCTAGAGATCCGCACAAGAATGCTACGTTGTTACGTTTTTTTCTACTTTACTATACGGCATGGAAGCGTGGACAATAAAACAGTCTGAAATCAAAAAATTAAACTCCTTTGAGATGTGGTGCTACAGGAGAATCCACAGAATATCGTGGACTGAAAAAGTAACTAATATAGAGGTGTTACAAAGAATGAAGAAAGAATGTCATAAAAACTGTTAAAATTAGAAAGATTCAATATCTGGGTCATATAATGAGGGGCGAGAAGTACATATTACTTAGATTAATTATGCAAGGGAAGAGAAACCCAGGACGACGCAAAATATCCTTGCTAAGAAATTTAAGAGAGTGGTTCGGTTGCAGCTCATTAGAATTATTCAGAAGCGCGGCCAATAAAATTAAAATGGCGATGATGAATTCCAACCTCCGATGGGAGAAGGAACCTGAAGAAGAAGAAGAAGGGTCAAATTAAATTACTATATAGTTAAAACAATTTTTGAGTATTTTCTGTGTACTTTTTGATATTGGTGGTGAGTTTAATGGATTTTTTGGATCGTATTGCATTCTCAAAGAAATCTACTAGCTGTGAGGATTTTCGTTTCGTGATCAAATAGTTGACAAAATAAATCTCTATAATGAAAATTTACATAATTTAAAGAAAATACGAAATTCAAATTCAAACCACCAATATTGTTGCGTTTGTAGAGTTTGTACTCCTGTCCTGTTTTGAACAAGTTGATGTCAGTTGTCACTACGATGTTGTTGACGTTCTAAATATAAACAAGTTATTTCAACTAAAACTGTTATTTTGAAGCTCTTTCTAGTTGTTCTAAATAGAAATAGATTAGTTTAAAAGTAATTAGTGTGTGTTCATTAAGTGTATAATTATCGGTCTTTGTATTTAATAGATGTGAAAAGATATTAATTTCAAAATGGATGCTAAAACTGAACCAAATCCAGAAGAGAAACTTAATACCGATGTCCCAATGACTATAAAGGAAGAGGAACTTTTGGGTTCTTTAACAATTTCCGATGTACCTGAACTTAAGGGACAACAACTAAGATCAAGTGCTAGAGTTTTTAAAAAAATGAGGCTGGACTCCGTTGTATTGGCAGTACCAGAAAAAAGTGAAAAGAAAGAGGAAAGTAAACAAGAGTCCAAGAAGTGTTTCAGGCCTCTGTGGTCTTCCGACGATAAAAACTTATTTTTCGAAGCTTTAAATGAATACGGTAAAGATTTTGAAAATATACAATTGTACATAAGTAGTAAATTCAGAAAGAAAGGTGTGCCAGATCATTTTATCAAGACAAAGGACCAAATCAGACATCTATACTATAGAACATGGCAGAAGATCTCAAAGTATTTAAAATTTTCTGAAGGTATTAAAAAGGTGACACAAGAGCTATATGGGTTAATAAACTATGGTGAGTTGAGGAAAAAAGTTGGTTCTGTAAATGAAAAATCTCTGGTCAAACTCAACAAGCTCATTTATAAAGGATCCATTATTTTAAGAGTTAAAGGAAAATCTATCAAAGTGAAGACACCTTCTTGTAAAGCTCTGAGGAAACTAAATCAGTTGGATGATAAATATGAAGAAGTTACGTAAGTATTTCTATTTTATAGGTTTATGATATGTCTAACACAAGTTTCAAGGCTCTAATAAAAGAAAAGCACCCTAAATATCTTCAATATATGTTTCCCTTTGTTGTTTTATGTACATAAGTAATATTTCTATTCTCTAATTATATGACCAAATACTACAATTTTCTTACAACATTGATTAGACATATAAACAGTAGACAAAGGTGATTTTCTTTACCTTTCTTCTTAATTTAGTGTTCCAATGTACAAAATACCTGATCTGATGGTGATCATACACTGATTTTCCATTCATTTAACTGAAGTTTTTCTCCTGGGCAAGACAAATATTTTAGGTTTTACTAATTTTTAATTTACTGTGGAGTTTTATGGGCTAGAATGTGTAAGTATATTGTTGATGGATGATGTGAGGTTTTAAAGAGATACTGCCAGAAGAATTAATAAAAAAACTGGAAGTTGATAATCATTCAAACTCCCTCTTCAGACTTCATGGGTATGGTCTATCTCCACAGTTCTCTACCTTTGGTCATTTATTTTAATTTCTGCATTGCTCTTTTGCAGGCTCCTGTGATTAGATTCATCCTTGTTGTTGGATATCTTCCTGGTGGTATTTGTCTGTCTTGAAGGATAGTGTCTCAATATTTATGCATCATTCAAACACCGAGAAATATTTTAACTGTTCAACATTCCCATATTTTCCATATACATCATTTAAACATAAAGCTAGAAATATTGGAATCATTTAACATAATCCAAAAACATCCATTTTGACAGTAGCCTAACAAAAAATGTTGTTATAAGGCACATTTGTTATATGCCAACTTTAAAAAATCCTTAAACTAATATGCTATCAAGTTATAATCATTCCATATATAATAATCATTCATATAACTTGTCCTCATTATTCTTATATAAGGATATTAAAAATGCTTTTAATGTTTTTTATAGTCAAATGTACACCTTTTTAAATTATTTTATTCCTGAAGCCAAAAAAGTGCCAGAAACTCTACTTCCAGGTTTCCAAACTGGTTCTCTCAAGATTTGATCCATAAAATTAAAAAGAAAAATAGTCTGCATAGTTTGTGTTTAAATAAAGCCTTAGGGAGCCCAAAGAGTGTTGAATTTCAGCTTTTAAGAACTGATATTAAAAACCAAACCAAATATGAGCATAACTTATACAAATGTTCACTTGAAAACTATCTACTTGCTGACCCAAACAAATTCTGGACTTTCTTTAAGTCAAAATATAAGAAAAGTGGAATTCCCATAGAAATGATATTAAACAACTTCAAGTTTAATACACCTTTTGATATTACGAGTGCCTTTGCTAAATATTTTGCATCAGTGTATGATACATCTGACTGTACACATTGTCATTCTCAAAGTATTGAGTGGGGATCTTTTATGTTTAAATATATCACAGAATTAGATGTTGTAAATAGTATTAAAAAACTTAAACCCAAAAAATCTACAGGCTCTGATGAAATACCACCCTAGATCTATAAGGGAATGGCCAAACCCTTGTAAAACTCTGGCATTTTTGTATAATATGTGGATTGAACAGTAATATTTTCCAGATATTTTAAAAGTGGCAACACTTTCTCCAATACATAAAAAAGATAAAAAAATGCCATTCAAAACTACAGGCCTATCAGCCTGTTAACTAGTATTGCTAAGATTTTTGAAAGTATTCTTTATGATGATATTTATGAGCATGTTAAGAGTAAAATCAGAAAATTCCAGCATTGTTTTGTCAGAGATAAATCAACAGTAACTAATCTCTGTGTTTTCTCTGAACATATTGCTAAGGCTATTGAGGCAGGGGAACAGTTGAATGTTCTGTATACTGATTGTGAAAAAGCATTAGATAAGATAAATCACTGTATTCTTTTAAATGAACTGGTACAGTTGGGTTTCTCAAGAAAAGCTTTTAATTTATTAAAATCTTATTTGTTAGATAGAAAGAATACAGTAAAAGTATGTAATTGCTTTTCTCACCAATATGTGTTATCCTTAGGAGTCCCACATGGGAGCAAACTAGGACCATTGCTCTTTATTTTATTTTTTAACAACTTGTCAGACTGTATTAAATCTTGTAACAGCTTAATTAATGCGGATAATTTTAAACTTTTTAAAACAATCTCCAATAAGAAAGATTCAGTCAAATTGCAAGATGATCTAAGATCAGTTATTAAATGGTTTAAGGATTCAAAAATGACTCTTAATGTTAAAAAGTGTGAGTGTTATGAAGGTTCTTGGAGTTAAATTCCAAATCAACATGGATTTCAGTATACACTTTCATGAAATAACTAACAGAGCTTATCATGCTTTGGGTTTTGTCATTAGAAATAGCAAACAATTCAGAATAAGCACAATTAGAAAACTCTATAATGCCCACATATGGAATATTCTTCATTCATCTGGTCTCCTACTGCATTTTTAAACTCAGAAATGATTGAAAAAGTGCCAAAACGATTTTTAAGATTTCTATATGTAAGGAAAAATAAGAAATATTCATATGTGGTCTCATACAGGGTAATGTTAGATTCATTTGTTTATTGTATTTTTTTCTTATTGTATTATTAATGTTTGTTTCTTTCATTTATTGTTTTTTTGTCTTAAACACTTTATATGTAATTACTGTTAGTCTATAGTGTTTGTAAGGTGTCTAAATAAATAAATAAACTAATTTTTTTGACAAAATACCTATACTCTCTACTTATGGTATTTTTGTAGGCTGCCAAACAGATTAACCGTGGAGCTAAGACCAAAAGATATGGCATCTTTTCTTAAAGTACAAAGCACTGCTCAGAATCCAAGATTGAAGACTTACATGCCATTACAGAAAAGACTGAGTAGTCTGATCGAGTGTTTGAGTAAAAAATGGAAAAGCATTGATGCCAATAATTATGATAAGGTTCTATTATCTGGGAGTCTGATTAAAGATGATGGTATGCCACCAGAAAAGGAAGTTGATGCATGCAAGGAAAAACTAAATCCACTTTTAAGGTATGTTAATATACAATTTGTTAATTTACAACAGTTCAATTTAAGTAAGTACACATTAATAATCCTTGAGTCATAGTTGTGTTGGTTTTATAAGTACTGCATTAATGCAATAGTTTTACAGTAGCTTACGTCAGGTACTTTTGGTTATACAATTTATTTTACTTATCTTGTATTATAGTTATGTACATTTTCAGTCAGTTATGCACATTTTTCATTGAAAAGTTGATTTCTTTAAGTATATAAAACAAAAAAATATTAAGCTATCAATATGTTTTTTTAACCGTCAACCAACTAAGTTTCTGTAGCCATACCAAAACAATTTGTTCCCAAAATTACTTTTTTAGGATCACTCCACCACCAGATGTAAAAATAGAAGTCCCCTCAATCAGTCTAGGAGAATACTTCACCCGCCAAAGTATCTGCTTTAACTCCTACGAAACTCGACTGGGCATACAAAACTTCAATTCCTATACCAATTTTAAAATGATGAATAAAGTAACCAAGAAAGGTTCCAGAGTACGTGCTGATAGTATTAGTGATAAATCTGAAAAATCACCCCAGAAAAGCAATTCTCACAATGACGAAGATATCTGTGATATAGTAGCTGATACTGAAACTAGTAATGAGGCTAGCAAAGATACTATTAAAGGTGTAAGTGCGTTTTTTAAGACGGAAGTTGAGGAAGTAACTGTGGAAGATATTAAGGTTGAGGAAAAAGTTCCAGAAGTTGATAATACAGCTGAGATGGAGAAGCAGGTGAGTTAGTTGATATGTTCCTTGAATTTCCATCTGTTAGTTTATTCGAAGGAAATATACACTTGAAAATGGAAATATTAACACTAAAAAATGCTGCCTGCATTTTATTGTAGCTAGTATTTGTTGTTTACTGTGCTGTAATGTAAAATGAACTATACTCTTAAATACTTATAAAATATGAAACAAACATAACATTTCCTCGCTTGAGAATCAAATTCTTTATAAATTCATTTTTACAATGGGTTTGTATTTCTTGAAGATTTACATAGGGTACATGTAACTTTGGTATCAGGCAATGTAATTTGTATTGGAAAGTGGATTTATTTTATTTTTAATTATTTTTGCCTGAATTTTTGTCTTTATTAACAAAACTAAAGGTGTGGGCAAAAATGGTGTATTTTCCCCTATTACCCTTAATTGATAAATGTGTCGTCTCCACATTTGCATATCATCAAATTCAATCAAATAATGTAAATGACTTAATGTTTTTATAACTCTCTCTTCTTCTTACGGTGCCTTATCCTTAAGGACGTTGGCCATTACATTTGCCCATTTAATCTTATTTGTAGCAGCCCTGAATAGTTCTATGGAGGTCATGTTCGTCCTTTGCCGTAGGTTTTTAAGCCAGGAGTTGTGTCTTCTTCCTGGTCCTCTTTTGCTATTGACTTTGCCTTCAATTATAAGTTGGAGCAGTTCATACTTTTGATTTCTTATGATGTGACCAAAATATTGTGTTTTCCGTTCCTTTATTATAAGCATAAGCTCTTTTTCCTTATTCATCCTCCGCAAGACTTCCGCATTTGTCGTATGGCTCATGTAGGATATTCTGAGCACTTTACTGTAACACCAGAGTTTGAATGCTTGGATTCTTTTTTGTGTTGTTTCTGTCGTTGTCCAGGCTTCAACACCATAGAGCAAGGTGGAGAAAACATAGCACTTAAGTATTCTAGTTCTCAATGAGATGCCCAGCTGGCGCTTGCATAGAACTTTTTGCATTTTGTAAAACATTGTATGTGCCTTTTCCAGGCGTATTCTTATCTCTAGTGAGTGGTCCCAAGTTTCATCAAGATTACTTCCAAGGTACGTTGTTCTTGTTACTCTTTCCAGATCTGTTCCGTCGACATTGACCTTCACCCTTCTGATTTGGTGCTTGCTGATGACTATCGTTTTTGTCTTCTTTGTATTCAATTTCATTCTAAATTCTCTACAGGCTGTCGTTACTCGGTCCATTAAGCGTTGCAGGGCTTCAGCATTATCTGCCAGTATGACAGTGTCATCAGCATATCGCAGGTTATCTATACATTGCCCGTTTATAATTATACCATCCGAGGTGCCTTCCCAAGCTTTCTGAAATATCTTCTCAGAGTAAACATTGAACAGCAAAGGTGATAGGACACATCCCTGTCTTACTACCTTCTCGATATTGATTTTTCCAGATGTTTCGCTTTTTATTCTGATTTTAGCCTTTTGTTCTTGGTAGAGGTTTGAAATGATCCTTAAGTCTTTATCGTCGATATTACATGACCTTAAACTATCTATTAGTTTATCATTTATAACTCTATCGTCTTATAACTCTACCATCCATTTTCATACATTTCAAACATACGCCAACGATCAAATATCACATTACTTATTTTTTACAAATTGCGTATTTGCATAGATCGCTGCTTCAAGAACTTAAGTTTCTACTCACAAGATGCCGCTGGCATCCCTAAATTGTAGAAAATTTTATATAGTATAGTCACACTTGCCCCACAATCACACATTGCCGTTTCTTAGTGTCGCCTCTTTAGGAATATTGAAGTTATAAGAATTTTGTTATAAAATTCCAACTAAGACAGGAGAATTTTAAACTGCTATATAATTTATTTTTAAAATATGCAAAAATACTATTGTGATAATTAATTAATTAATATTATTATGATTCTATCACACTTTTTAACTCTCTTATCTCAGGGTTATATTCGTGCTTCAAAATCTATGCTTTACATGTGATAGATAAGGTCCAAAGAATACCGGAATAATAAAAAACATATATGATATAACATTATATATTGAAATAAAAATAATGAAATAAAATTCACACTCAAATGTTTTCAATAAACAATATCTCATATAATGATTCGCAAAATTTTGTTCTACGTACGTGAACCTTCAAAATTAATGGTACAAACAATATTAGTTAAAATCTCAACATCCCAATTATTATTCTAAATCTCCTAATCAAAATATTTATATCTTTTCTAAAGTAATTGTAAAAATTGTGTTATCAATAAAAGAAAAACTGCAGAAAAACAAAACTATCTCTCTCTGATAATGAGTGGTCCAAATCCTTGTTCCTTGTAGCCTATACTATCTATTCTTAGCAACTCTCTAGGTAATCAGCAATCTTACAACAAATTGTTGCAAGTTTATCGTCCTTAATGATCTCCTTCAAATGCACGAATCGTTCAAATTATGCTAGCCTCTTCTCCTCTCGATAAACTGAATCTCTCGTTGGCCTGATGAAAAATGACTATTGGAATATCTTCTCTTTACGATAAACTGAATCTCTCGTTGGCCTGAACAGTGCCTCTTGGAATATAAGTAGAAAAATATGACTTACAATCTTTTACTGGATCAGCTTCTGTCAGATACACTAACTACACGAAAACTCACAAACTTTCACTGCTACTGCTTCCTACCTCTGGGAAACTACCCGAGAACAACGGCCGTTCGCCTTGCACCCTTGGAAACCAACTGACTATCTTTTTTCTTCAAAAACTAACTAAACTCTCATTCTCAAACCAACCATCCCACCTTTTTCAATCTCATCCAATCAAAACGCGTCATACATCTCCCATTTCTTCATTTCGATAACACAAACAAATTTTTACCTACAATTATAAAATTTCCTAAAACTTATTTACAAACTGATCTTTTTCTACCAATTCTTATGAACTAACAAAAACATATCTTTCTAAAATCTATTCTATTGTCCTAATTACTGCATGTTTGTAGTTTATTGTTGGACTTATCTGAATTATTTTAATTTTTTTTAACTTTGAAATATTTTAAGCAAACCAATATTTTTCTCGATTTTACATATCATAACAATACATACATACAATTCCTTTGTTTACATTATTTTCATATTTTAGGAAAGAGTCAATGCTATAAAACGCGGTTGGACTGTAATAGACAGTGAAAGTATAACCCTAGGAGAAATATACTTAATGTTCGGAGTAAATTCAAAGTTAGTTTTGGAATACAGTTGGGACCCACCGGTCACACCGAAAACCGAAACTACCGACGATACAAAGACTGAAGTTGAAGACTCGGACGTCGCGGAACTCTCACCCGCCAATCTCGGAAAAAAACTTAGCTTAAGCGATTCGTTACTACAGTTACTATCTGTAGCCAAGCTCCATTATAGGAAAAACATTATCAAATGCCCGTGCGGGCATGTGTGCGGGGCCAAAAACAATGTTCAGCTAAAAAGAGACGTTGAGACTAAAATTAGGAAGATTTTGACTGATATTGATAAGTGCGCAGAAGATAGCGAAGAAAAGGAACATTTGTACGAGAACGGTACTAGGTTTGTGAGGCCTCCGGTGTATATCCAGCCGAAGATTCCGCTACCTTCGTACTTTCAAGCCAACGCTGTACATTTGTCGTCACAAATCGATTCCATTCAGAGATTAACTCCAAGATATTGCAACAGAAGAGGTAATCAAATATATTTTTTAATTACACATACTTCAGCAGCCATATTTTTTTATAAACACCATTAAGATGAAAATGTTTATTAAAAATCCTTTATAAAAGGTATATTTATTTAAAAGAACCCTTTCGGGCTAAATCACAGAACGTTTTTGGAATAAATATTCCATCTTCAGTGCTGCTACCTAAAATAAGTATAACCACTTTTATTAAGAAAAACACAAAAAATTTAATGTTGACCAAGGTTAAAGCAAGTCTGGTTTAATACTTACAGTTCATTTATTAACAAAGACCTGCAGTTTGTCTGTAAGGGTTTTTGTCGCTTTCCAGGTTTCACATCCGTAAAGTAGTACAGACATGACATTTGACTGGAATATGCGGATCTTTGTCCTCGTAGTGTATTCTCCAGACCTCCAAACAGGTTGAGCATGCTGAAAGCTTGTTGCGCTTTTCGTATCCTCATACGAATATCGTCTTCTGTACCTCCGCTTTCTGTTATGACACTTCCAAGATACGTAAAGTTTTCCACATTTTCAATCTGCATGTTATTAATGGTGAATAGCGTGTTGTTTCTTGCATTTATTCTCATGGATTTGGTTTTACCAATATTGATTTTCAAACCTATTTTATTGGCTTCAGTGGAAAGTGTTTCCAATTGGTCAGCCACATCTTGGAACCTTTGTCCTAACAGGCAGATATCGTCGGCGTATTCTAGATCGCTTAGGCGTGTGGTTAACGTCCATTGTATCCCTCTTGTGTCAGAGTCTAGTTTGGAGAGAACATAGTCTAGAGCTATGTTAAAAAGAAACGGAGAAAGCACGCATCCCTGTCTGACTCCAGTAAGTACGTCAAATTCGTCACTGTTGATCCCATTGTGTGTCACGCTGCATTTCGCTTCAGTGTACAGTAACTTTATAATGAAATTATTTTATGCGGGATGTTTCTTAGCTCTAAAATTTTCCATATCGCATCATGAGATAAGCTGTCAAAAGCATCGCTCGAAATCAACAAAAACCATGTATAAGGTGTGTTCCATTCAACCGATTGTTCCATTATTAGCCTCACAGTATTAATGTGGTCTATGCAGGAGGATTCTGGTCTAAAGCCTACTTGATTAGCTCGAAATTCAACCTTGTTTGTTAATCTTTTAAGTATGATGGTCGTGAAGATTTTATTTATGGCGGTAAGCAAGGTTATTCCTCTCCAATTTTTGCATAGTGTGAGGTTGCCCTTTTTTGGAAGCTTAGTAATGATGCCTTTTTTCCAGCCCGCTGGAATGCGGTTTGTTTCCCACACCTCTCGGATTATGGGGCGTTACAATCGGCATGTCCAAGTGTAGGTTTAGAGCTTTCTACTATTGAAACTTCTTTTGCCTGTATTTCAATTGTAATTATCGGTTTATAATATACGATAGCCGTGATTTGTAAATATACAATCCACTCAACCTCCTGACTCAACTTTTTTACTATTTTACTTTTTCGAGCTTTTGATTTAATCCATGGAGTGTTCATCAGTATGCATTCTTGACCCTCGGGATGGTGAGTCATCAAATAACTTCCCTAATACACTCCCTGATACAAAGGGTCTTTTTTTAATACGGTCTTCCGAACTTTGACAGTGGTAGTTACTATATTGTTGAAACTATATCTGTCAAATTAGCAAACTCGATGCAGTTCAACCATAAAACTTGGTGAATTTTATAGTATTATCTTGTTTTATCTAGTGCAGTCTCCACTAATGAAGGTTGGATATAACCATTGCAAATTCCTCTCTATCTTCTGCTTTTCTTAAGAGCGTCTGTGTGTTTAACCCTGTCCAGTCGCGAATGTTTTTCAGCCAGGATATTTGTCGTCTACCAGGACCCTTTTTCCTTCGATTTTACCTTCATAATCAGCTGCAACAACTCGTACTTATCATTTCTAAGTATGTGCCCCAAATATGCTGTCTTTCGCCTTTTAATGGTGGTCAAAAGTTCTCTGTCTCTTCCCATTCTGTGCAACACCATTTCGTTCGTAATATGATCGGTCCATGGTATCTTCAAAATTCTCCTAAAAAGCCACATCTCAAAAGCTTCAGTTTTCTCATTAAGTCAACATTAACAGTACAGGCTTCGACACCATAAAGAAGAATAGAGTGGATATAACATTTTACCATCCGATATCGATTGCAGATTGAGTCTTTGGTTACTCAGAAATTTCTCATCTTCAAAAAGCTGCTCTTGATTGCTCTATTCTTGAGCAAATTTCTGATTTCGGATTCAGATCTTCCGTAATCCAGACTTCTAAATATTTCATTTTGTCCACTTGCTCAATATCTTCATTTTTTATCTGGATCCTTGTAATGACTTTGCCCCTCTTATTGTCAATATTGTCTTGTAACGAAATATTTTGCCTACCTATAGCAATAACATGCATATATTGATAAACAAATTAGGATTAGCACATAAATTCTGTAATAAACTTTATTATACGTACTCAAATTTGTAAAATTTTACTTAAAATATGAAAACAAAAAACATTTTTAAAATTAACAAAAGCGTAATTCTCAAAATACATCATATGAGTAAATACTTCAAATTAGTGAGACACTTGTGCCTGGTGTCGTTTGCAAATTTGCTCAATATCAGGCCTGATGTGGGAAAGAGCTACTCTCATTTCTTGTTCTAAGTTTAGCAGCCTTTCCCGTTTCTTATTTTTAATGTTTGTTAAAGATGAGAACCCAAATTCACATAAATAGGACGTTGAAAACTGTATTAAAATACTAATCGCTTTTTTGGCAAGAAGTGGATATTCCTCTTGGACCAAGATCCAAAATTCCTGAACATTCACTTCTGAAAACTTAATTTTCAGAGTACGATCAGATGACAACGAAATAAATTCTTCTTCTTGGTTCAGAGAAAACTGGAAATTGGCTGTATTACTTGTGCTAAAAGGACTTCTTATCCAGTCATATTTTTCTACGTTCAGAGATGGAAAATACCTGGCAATTGTCTCCTCTAATAGTGATAAGTGTTCTGTAACTATATGCGTGATTTCTTGTTCTTTATCTTCATCACCTTCATTCTGAAGCAGTGGAAACATATCCATTTTATTTGTCTCTAAAATGCGCTTCTTCCAAAATGACAATTTTTTCTGGAAAGCTGACAGCTTGTCCGTGGATGTTAAAATATTTTCATTTTTGCCTTGCATACTTGAGTTAACGCCATTTAAATAATTAAAAATATCGGCCAAATATGCCACTTTAGTGCACCATGCATCATTTTCAAAATATGTGGTAAATGTGTCATTACCTTCTTCTTGGAAAAAAGTTAACAGCTCCGTTCTAAGTTCATAAATTCGACATAATACTTTGCCCCTTGACAACCATCTAACTTCGGTGTGCAGCAACAAACATTCATACTTTGATTCCATTGAGATGCAGAGTTGTTTAAAAAGACGGGTTTTTAGTGGTCTTGATTTGATGTAATTCACGACATTAACCACTTGGTCTAATACAGATTTCAAAGTAGCTGGTAGCGTTTTTGAAATTAGAGATTCTCTATGCAAGAAACAGTGCGTAGATATGATATTTTCATTTCGCTTTTTTGCAAGGGTACAAAAACCTTTTATGGAGCCTACCATGGAAGGGGCACCATCCGTACAAATTCCTACGCAAAAGTCCCATGATATATTTTTTTTCTCTAAATATGACGTTATGGAATCAAATACATCCTGATCTGTTGTACGTGCTGTGAAATGAGCTTTGCCACTAATATCAGTGGATTCGTCCACCTGCAATGCGAAGTTTTTTTTGTAAAGTTTATTTGTAACTTTTTCCTCAATATCTGCAGATAAATCAACAATCCTCCTTCTTATTGTATCATCCGACATAGGAATTTTCCGTATTTCGTTTTGTGCATCGTTGCCAAACATAATTTTGACCATCTCACAACATGCTGGTAATATAAGAGATTCTGCAACAGTGTGTGGTTTCTGTTTCAAAGCAATTAATTCGGCGACCTTATATGAAGCTATTTGTGCTTTGTCGGAAATTGTTAGCGACCTTTCAAATTGTTTCGCTTGTTTAGCTTGTGTCTCCAAAAGTCGCTTGAAATAATCTTTATTTTTTGAAGCTACACTAGCGTGTTTGGTAGTAAAATGGCGTTTTAATTTAGCCGGAGCCATTGCGCTATTAGCGAGTGTCTGCCCACAAACAATACACTTGGGAATTGGACAGTCTTCTTCCCCAGTCCAAATGAAGCCATAATCCAAATATTCATCCAAATATTGCCGGTTCAACATTTTTTTGCTGCGCTTCGATTTGTCATCAACCCCACTTCGTAAAGTTCCAGTATCTCCGCTGGTGCTCGCTTCATCATCATTAATTATGAGTTGTTCCACAGTAGTTTTTCTTTTAAGTTTGAGGAACTTATCCATTTTAATTTATTCGTCTCTAAACAAAATAATGCGGATGAATGCTTCACATTTTGTATAAAATATGCAATTACTTACCTTTGATAGATAAGCCGTACGTAAACGTTATCATAAAAAAACTGACACAGCGATTTTCACGTATTACGTTTGTGCAATGTAACAAATTCAACATTCAGTTGCAGACTGTGGCGTGGGTGACTCAGATTGGCTGTGGCCACTGCGGAGCTCAGCGCTCAGCGCTTATAAAATCCAACGTGTGCACTGTGCCGACGCGGTGTTGTCACGTTGGGCAAATGAACATTTACGCTGCAGAATTTTATTAAATTAAAATGTACGTAAGTGGCTATTTTAAAATTTGAAAAATATAGAGTATTATTATAGGGGGGTTGAAAATTGGAATCAGAAGTTATGGGGCTACAGATAGGGCAAGTAAAATAAATCGAAACTTATGCGAACGGCACTCAGGGTTTATTTGGAGAGCTGGGTCGTGGATAAGTGAATGGAAGGGGATTGGATGTTGGTAACTACAAAGATTTAACAAAAGGGGTTAGAAACTTTTTAAAAATAAATAGACAAAATGTTTTAGGAAAAAAAATTAAATATTTATTATTGTCTCACCTTAAACAGTTACAAAAAATACTATATTAATAGTTACAAATGTTTATACCAAAGTAACAAAGAAGAAAAACTTACTACGTCCTATCCGTTTACAAACTCTAGTAGTTGGAGATGCTACAAAACTTAAAAATGTTACTGGGTATAATTTGTAGCAGAAATAAATCATTATAAATAAAAAATTATCTTTTTAAATGAAACTGTGCATAGAGGTTAACCTTTTTCCAAAAAACCAAAACAAAAATCTCAAATATGATTAGATAGTTATCATCATCATCTTTGGCTCGACAATCCTCTGTGGATCTTGGCCTGCTCTAAGATTCGTCGCCATTCTGTTCGGTTTTTGGCAACATGTTGCCATCTTCTGATTTTTAATATTCGTAAGTCGGTTTCTACTCCATCTAACCACCTAATTCGCGGTCGGCCTTTACTTCTTTTTCCTACAGGTGTTCCTGTGGTTAGCTTTTTAGCAATGGTATTTTCTGGCATTCGTATTATGTGTCCAGCCCATCTAAGTCGCTGTGTTTTAATGAACGTTATGACATCTGGCTCATCAAAGAGCTGATACAATTCAAAATTATATCTTCTGCGCCACTGCCCTTGGTCGTTTACAGCTCCAAATATTTTGCGGAGTATTTTACGCTCAAATATTCCCAAAAGTCTTTCATCTTTCTGCGTTAGAGTCCATGTTTCTGCTCCATATGTGAGGACCGGCCTCAGCAATGTTTTGTATATAATAATTTTAGTTCTTCTTTGAATGTTTCTTGAGTGGAAATGCTTTTGGAGTCCATAGTATGCCCTATTTGTAAGATTTATTCGTCTTTTGATTTCTTCGCTTGTTTTATTGGTAGCAGTCAATAGCGACCCAAGGTATGTGAAGTTGTCAACACGTCCAAAGGTATGACTTCCAAAGACTGTTTCTCGTTCCTCATTTGCTATCGGATCCTTTGTAACCAACATGTACTTGGTTTTGTCTTCGTTGATGACTAGACCGACCTGTTTCGCCGCTGTTTCCAATTCTAGGAGATATTGCTCAACATCTCGCTTGCTACGCCCTACTATGTCAATGTCATCAGCATATGCTAAGACTTGTATCGATCTATTGTAAATAGTACCGCCATCCCTAATTCGTGTATCTCGGACTGCCTTTTCTAAGGCAATATTAAATAGGAGGCAAGCCAGAGCATCTCCTTGTCTGAGTCCATCCTTTATCTCAAAGGATCTAGAACTCTCTCCCTGTATTCTAACAGTGGCTTCTAAGTTAGACATTGTCATTCTCGTTAGTCGGATAAGTTTCTCTGGTATACCAAACTCATGCATTGATTGGTATAGCACTGTTCTCTTGACACTGTCGTATGCGGCCTTGAAGTCGACGAATAGGTGATGGGTTTCAATATTGAATTCTAATGTTTTCTCGAGAATCTGTCTTATTGAATGAATCTGGTCAATTGTTGATTTTTCTGGAGTGAATCCAACTTGATATTTACCAACTATGCCCACTGTGTAAACTTGCAACCTTTCGTAGAGAATATTTGCTAGTATTTTGTAAGCAGTTGTTAATAGGGTTATACCTCTATAGTTGTCACACTGGAGCTGGTCACCTTTTTTATGTAACGGGCATATCACGCCTTGAGACCATTCACAAGGCATGGTCTCATTATGCCAAATAAGAAGTAAAAGCTTATGCAGTGTCTGTAGTAGGGCATCGCCACCATTCTTGTAGAGCTCACTGCAAATTTGATCGACTCCTGGTGATTTATTATTTTTAAGCTTTTTAATGGCTTGGGCAACGTTTTCGATGGTAGGTGGTCTTTCGTTTGGGTTGAAAGGATTCCAATCATTTCGATTTGCTAGGGTGCTATCTGCTTCTTCGATATGATAGCCATTAAATTTTGCATCGAAAAATTCAACCCATCTGTTTAGGATTGAGGCCGTATCATTTAGGATGTTTCCTTCTACATCCTTACAGCTCCTTATTCTTGGCTTAAACTCTTTGCGCATTTTGTTTAGATTTCTGTAGAACTTTCGAGTTTCATTTTGATTAAATCAAAGAAATTTTCTTAGCCATTCTGTGCTTTCCAATTGCTTTTGCTCAAATTGTCTTTTTTTTTCTTCTATGTAATCGTTTTTCTTCTCTTCTTAGTGTCCGGTATTCTTCCTTTGCTCTTCTTGTGCATCCAGCTTGATTTGTCTTTAGGTATGCCCTGTTTTTGTTATCTGTTGCTTTTTGGCACTCATTGTCAAACCATTCGTTTTCTTTAACTGGTTTGGTTTTCCCCAATATTTTTGTTGCTTTATGTTTTTACATTTTGTCCACAGTTCTTCTACATTTTCCCCCACCTCCAGGCTCTCCATTTCCTCGTTCATTTGTCTCCTATACTCTCTCGCAACGGTTTCAATGCGCAGATTATCAACATTAATTCTGTCTTGTTTCGTGTGTTTATCTTTCTTTAGGTTTGATATTCTTCCTCTGATTTTTGCCATTACAAGAAAGTGGTCACTGTCAATGTTTGAGCCTCAGTTGCTTCTGACGTCTATGAGATCGGAAGAGTGCCTTGCATGTATCAGGATGTGATCTATCTGGTTAATGGTTTCGTTATCAGGGGATTTCCATGTTTCTTTGTGTGGGGAAATCTTGTTTCTTGTTCCTCCTTTTCTTACTCTTGTAATTAGATAGTTACCAGATGTTAAAAATAATAAAGCAAGCTGTCAAATGTCAAAACTAAATCTTAAAACAGAGAACCATTAAAATGACAGCTAGCCACACCCTAAGATTTACAATTTTAATTATTACAATTTCTTTACAAACTCTTATGAAAGTAATTATTAACAAAAATGTTTATTTTTCCGTTAGAATTTAAACACAAAAGTTACCTGGATTGCACTAAAATTTCTTTACTTTAAATTTCTTGTAACTGGACTTCACTGGACTTTAGAATTTCTGGGAGAACTGGAGTTAGATTCACCACTACACGAACAAATTCATCTACAAACTGCGATAGGACAAGACAAAATTGAGATTGAAAGTTGAGGCACTGGAACACAAACTTTGGAAACTCGGCTTCTTAAAAAACTGGAAAGGTACAACCGAACACCATGGCAACGTCTGTTCTCAATTACCAACCATGCAAAGCTCACTTAAACTGTAACTGTTATTGAACTTCTACTATGCACTACATATTTTCCATAAAAGGGACGAAAAACAAGAAAACATTACAAATTTGACGTAAAATTTGGACCAATGCTGAAGTCAACTGCTCTTTGACAACGGCCTCAGCGAGAGTGAGCAATTATCTTTTAAATTCATTCGCCCAACTTAGCATAAACAGAACATATAAACGGGAATATTTATTTAACTCGCAGAATATTAAGCGGCTTCGATCAAAATAGAATACCAAAGAAATACGCGTCCGTAATAGATAAACAAACTCTAAAATCTGTATATTATCAACTTGTCGATGCAATAAGAATTGAAAATACTGTTTGGGTGCTTTAACTGGTACGAAAGGAAAGAGAAATACACTGAAATTATTCTTTGGCGTTTTAACACATACGAAGGGATTTCAATATATGCCAAAGAATTTACAAATGCTACAGTCTCTAATAGCATTAATCTTAGGCTTAAGTTCGATTGTCGTAACCGTGAATATATTGTTATGATTGTTTATTTTTACTTTGATTTTAATTAATTGAGCCAATCAAAATAATGTAACTTAATTGTTATCAAATGTAAAATAATACTCCTTATATTACCTGTGTTCGATGGATTCAAAGATTTTCTAGTTGTCCTTTATCGGGATAGAGAAAAAGGATAATAATAAAAGAAACTATTATATGAACGAATAAAACAATTATCAAATTCTGCCGTTATCTTATCAATCAGCATACAAGAAAATCTACATTAAACAAAACTTTAAACTTTTGATTAGTCTAACAAACCTCAGTTCTTAAATTTGAATGCTAATGACCATGATGTCAACACAGATCTTTCACAGATAATAATTTCAATTGTACAAAACACTTACAGCTTATTTTCTTATTGAATTGTATGTTGGAACATACCCAAAAAAGTCCAGTCTCCTCAACGATGTGATCTCTCCTTTTTTGCACCTCGGCTCCTTCTTAACGTCTCTGCAAACCTCCTGCACTAACCAAAAAACCTGATTCACTTCTCCAAAAACTCAGCTACTTATTAATGACACAAGGACTTCCTTTTGTCAACTTGATGCCGTAAAACTACTTTCACATATCTTCACAAAATGCCCACGGTGGATACAAGGACCTCTTTTAATCTACTTGTCATCTCCTTCTGCAAAACTATTCAATTCTTTTCACAATGCCGGTATCCAACTCACGAACCAGACCCTATCTTGAGACAAACGACTGTTTCCTTCGATGACCAAATTATAACTAACTTCTCCGGTCCTCCTAATCGGCTCACAAATTCCCATTCAAAAAACGACTGTCAAATCAAAAGCTCAAATTGTGTTTACCATGATTTTGGAAAAGCCTAATTTCTGTTTTCGAGAAAAACTAAATAGCTTACTTTAAAATTGGTTTTGTCAATACACAATTTATACATATTTCAAAAGATTAAAATATGGTCATTTAATACTCGATTATACAAACAATGAAAAGATTAACTTACAGGTAAAATGTCTTCTAATTCTAAACAAAGGGGTTTTTTTGATAATTTTGTTGGAAGCGGAAAAAGTCGTTTAAAGCGATAATATCTTAAAATTTTATTCCGATGGATCTTTTTATTTATTTTTCTTTGGTTGGGAAAGAAGAAGTATGACAATATTTTGTACACTAAATTTACATTTTTCATATTTTCTTAGGCCGTCGACCCCGTTCCAAACAAGTGGTGGTGGAACGTAAACTACCGCTCCTGCCGAACAATGTCGAAAGTGGTCACCAGATCGTCAGGATGAATATAATTTCAAAAGAAGAACCGAAGTTTGTACCGACCCTAATAGAGCCCAAACCTGTTGTTACTACGACCAATTTGTTCATTCCGCAAGTACAGGAACCGTGTACCTCGACCTCTACCTCAAATTTAGCCGTAAGATCTGACCTAGTGTTGGCTGAGACACTAAAGCCGGAATTGGATATGGAACCTTCGAGTCCGTCTAGAATCCTGAAAGAAGCCGAGAACTGGATAAATTCGGAAGTAGGAGATTATTCTCTGAGTAGCTTGTTAGGTCACTTGGAATCTCCCATGAAATCTGGTTCTAACATCATCAACGAAGATTCTAGGATGTCACAAGATGTAGATGCGCAGTTGCATTCGATGATGACACAGAACAGTATAGACTTCTCGGCAAATTTTGCCGACTTAGCAGCCGAGGTGGCGAGGGATGCGAAGTGTGAACTTGGGTAAAGGTTTTTTATATCATCTATGTCACTATGTAAATACAACACCGGTCAGGTAAAGTCTAAATCTTATAAAGCACATCATATATTTTATTTTATTTTATTAAGTTTTTTATTTGTGTAACTTTATTATATCTTATTTGTTAGTTCTACAATATATAAAGGTGCACAGTTTATATAAATAACTTATTTATAGCTGCAAAGTACCTTTGTTACATGTGTAAGAGTGAGAACGATATATCTTGATGTCTCAAGGCCGCCCCAATATGGCCGCTACCAGTAATTCATCTAAAGTCGAAGGAATCTACATTATCGACCGTCCTAGTTCAACTTTTATCCGCTGGTCGTCAGCAGTCATCCGCCATTTTTAAATCAACATTAATTTGCAAATTATTTAGCTGTCAAATCTTTTTATCTGCCACATTTTACATATTATATGACCATATTGTCATCAGTAAACTTATAAATAAACAGATTACAGTTCTTGAAATAAAAAAAAACTCAATTGAACATAAGTTAATTTAATAATCTCTTAAGTGTCTCAAAAATTTAGAAATGGAAGTAATAATAATAGCTACAATCTTGTAAAAACGTAAAACTTTTCGTTTCTGCCTAAAATATGAAAGAATGACGATTTTTTACATGTTTACAATCAACTCCATAGATTGCCACTTCAGCCATCCACACCGTACCAAAGGAGTAGATGTAAAGAGTATGTTCTGGAGCGGAAGTGACGTCACACGTCGATAAGCGTACGTATCCTCATGTATCAAAGCCACGCCCCCCTCGTGATGTAGGAACGTACATCGTGTATCAAGGCCATTGGGGGAATGGGGGGTGTCTCTTCGTTAATATTGTGGTACGACTCCATCATTAATCGATGCACGTCTTTCTCATTGGACGTTGATGCACACGTTCCCATTGGCCAGCAAGAGGACGATTGGCCGCCATTACATACGTTCCGACGTCATGAGGATGTCCACCATTGGTCGAGGATGTATTCTAACGTTACGAGGGGGCGTTACTATGCTACCATTGATCGAGTATACGTTCTAACGCCATTTCTATGATGCCGTTGGCTTATTCTATGCTACCATTGGTCGCTGGGGGTGTTGCTATTCCCTCCACTGACGCTGCTATGCTGCCATTGGTCCCTCATCGCTATACCGCCATTTCTATGTTTATTCAAATTCTAAGCTGTCATTGGTCGCTGGGGGTGTTGCTATTCCCACCACTGACGCTGGTATGCTGCCATTGGTCGACGACATGTTCCGACGTCACGAGGACGTCCACCATTGGTCAGCAAGACATGGGGGGCGTTCCTATGCCATCATTGACCGAGGTGCGTGGTCTCGAGACACGAGGCACGTTCCTACGTCACCATTGGTCGATGGGCGTGGCCTTGAGACACGAGGTACGTTCCTACGTCACGAAGGGGGCGTGGCTTTGATACATGATACGTACGCTTGACGATCGACGTGTGACGTCACTTCCGCTCCAGAACATACTCTTTACATCTACTCGAAGGAATTCTCCGCCGTGGCTGCCGTTGTGGACTTCATCAGTGTCCCTGGACAAGGGACCCCAAGCAGGTACTAGTTTCCCGGGTCAGGAAACACCTGGAATCTGCGGAGGGCAGGGATTGATTCATTTTCCCTGATAGGACTAACCAGAGGAGTTCCTACTCGCTACCCAAGACACAAAACTAATTGAACTGAAATTGGGCTTGGCATGTATTTTATAACTTCCCCAAGCTAAATAATTTTCAGGTAGGGATATACAGTTTTATAGTATTGGTTTTCACGAGAAAATCTTGCCACTTTTAATTTAATTATGACCAAAATGAAATTTTTAAAAGGGGAATTGTGTGTGTGCCGTACACATGTGCTCGTCTAATAAAAGCTCTTTAGCAACAATATCACGAATACCGTCATCAAATTCTCTACGCTTCGACTGATTCATGGGGTATCCCTGAATCTTCTGGTGATTTATCGATAGCTTCTCCTTCTCGATATTCTGTCAGACAATTTGTCCAGAATGTTTCTTCAGTTCAGGAGAAAGATTTGAATTTCTTTCGCTGGTAGATTCTTTCGGTAATTCAACTGCTGAAAGAGTTTGAATCGGTGCTGGCGCTTCGGTTTCGGAAGACGATTATCTAGTTGTCAAAGATTCTAACGGCACCGTTGGTTTCAAAAATTCAACCACTTCAAAAATCGAGTCCGTAGATGATTATTCCAAATCCGATAGAGATACTCAAGATTCTGATCCAGGCACAACTCCACAGCCAATAGAATCTCTGAAAACTAGATGATCGTCCTCCGAAACGGAAGCGCCAGCACCGATTCAAACTCTTTCAGCAATGGAATTACCGAAAGAATCTACCTGCGAAAGAAATTCAAATTCTTCTGAACTCGAAAAATATTCTGATTTCGACAAATTGTCTGACTTGGAATCTCGAGAAGGAGAAGGTATCGATAAATCCCCAGAAGATTCAGGGATACCCCATGAATCAGTCGAAAGTAAAAATACCACTCCTGAAAAGGCTAACGTGGAAGATAGCGATCGGGACAAGTCTACCACCGAACTTATCAGCGATGAATCATAGAGAAAAGACTGACATTCTTTTAAATTTTAGGAAGAGTAGAGAATTTGATGAAGGTATTCGTGATATTGTTGCTAAATAGAATTTTTTCTTGGTTCATCAAAAGCTCTTTAATTAATGATGATATATGATTACGAAAAACAAGTGATCCTGTTTTTCCTTGGTATTTATTTTATTTGTATTTTTTTTGCTGCCTTTTTTTGTGTTATTTGTCTTTTTTCTTCTTACTTTTAAATAGATTTTACTAAATGAAATCGTAGGCTTCCACGGCCAGAGTCAGAATTATAGTTTATTCGTCTTCCGGGTTTGGACCGTGTCATTTGTGAGATGAACCCACTTTTGGGTCACTCACAAATGACACGGTCCAAACCTGGAAGACGAATAAACTATAGATTTTACTACTTCGTTATCTATGAATTATTTCGCTATAATATGGTGCGTTGTCCATTACAGTAAAAGCTGGTGCTTCTTAACTACGACATAATTATGACGGTACTACCAAATTTTAATAAATGTGAAATGTGTGCTTTGTAAGATTTGGATATTTTGATATTTTTCCACTGTAGAAAGAAAAATTTAATATTGATACAATTAGTGTACAGGAATGGTATGTATTCAACATAAATGTATTATTATTTTCAAATTAGTCTTAGCGGTTTCGGTATTAGATTGTTTTGGTTCTGTTTGAAATATTACTAGATTTTTACTGTGAAATGGTCGTGCTGCCAATAGCTATACTAATTCGATAATTGTTCGATAATTACGTGATTTAAAGCAGAGTTTCACCTGCACTCCAATCCAAAACTAAACTGAAATGGCGGTTATCTACGTTTATTTCATTCGTTTCAAAGGTATTGAAGTGCCATTAATAGAGTGACGATGAATCGGCAAGAAACAATAACGATGTTTCAGCCAGCAGTTGATTGGACTTTGATCAGATCGACTGAACGAAACCTTGCAGCTAATCGGTTCGAAGGACCATGTAAAATGGTTGGACTAGGAATAAGATTGTTTATAAGATGGTTAGGTCACGTCGTTACCAAGCAATCTTCGTATTTCTTAAAATAATCTACTAAATATGAATAAATGTACAAAAATTTTTATATAATCATCTTGGGTCATTTTAAATGTGATGAGTTGTAAAACATATTCTATTTATTAACATATTCAGTGATAGCTGTGTAGACTATTTTACTGAATTATTTTAACACCCTAAATGTAGTAGGAGGTTTCAATATATTTCGAAATAAAACAAACTGCTATTTTGGATAGTATTTTGCTAGTTTCTTTCGACAAGTTAAATACATTTTGTAATTTCCTCTTTTATTTAATTATTTTTTAATTTCAATGGAGTTACGCGATTTTCTGTTCAGTTTGTGAGGAGTTGCGAGTTTTTTTTCTAGAAGACTTGTTACTCTAAGAATAAAAAAGGATGATAAATGACCATTGTTATTATAATGCATTTACTTATATTTTACAATATAACAATCAAAGTAATTGTATTATAAAATATTAAACCATAAAACATAATTATACATTTTTGTGCTCATGTAATGTAAGGTATGTTATCATAAAACTGATGGAAGTCACTCGGTAAGGTTCCCTTTAGATCCTGCAGGTCTTTGAATTTCGATGATTATATACTAAGACGGGTGTCATACAATGATGGCAAACAAGTTTTATGGGGTTCAGCTCTTTGAATCTTCCCCGCAGATCACTCCAGTCATCATCGAAGCTTAGTTTGTACTGTACTCGTCTGTTTTTGTATAATAATGCACAAATATCTGTAACTGTCGCATCACCTACTCGCCTCCCAAGCCGTATACTTTTCATTGACATAATCTTAGTCAACTCTTTGAAGTACTGATGTTCCAAGTAGTAACGTTATATGGATTTTTTTTTCTTGCCTCTTTGCAAATCTGGACGTAGTCTGCAGGAACATTGATATCTCTCTTACGGACTATTTGTTCAATACAGGAATGCATCAAATCGGCTTCCATCCGTGTGTGACCCTTCGTCAAATCCGTTTGATATATCTCTAACCCTTTAAATAGGAGGGTTAAATTTGCAAAGGTAGTCGCTAAAGTGGTATTTCTATTTTTGTAGTCACACCCGTCACTGTAAAATTCCACCTTCCCTACGCCTGACTCACCCAGTGCAGTTACAAATTTTCCCAAATTAGTGGAGAACTCCTGTGCAGTTAGCCTACCTTCAGTTTCATTCCACAAATAGCAGTATCCTTCCTTGCTTTGGAAATTGAACAAAGAAAAATTGTGGCAGACCAACTTTGTCTTATAGTACATGGTAGAAACATTCGACTTCAGAGACAATAAAACACTTTGTAGATCCATTGTGAATACGGTTTGATTAAGCGTAATATCAGTTTTATCTTTGTCTTTTTCCTCCCGTGCCCTGTAAACTTTTTTCTGTGTTGGTCATATTCCTCCTGTGATAAATTATTGGTTTCGTACTTTACACAAACCTCGCACTTGTTCTTTTTGTGATTCGGCTTTAGCTAAGGAATCAAAAAAGTGGAGTAAACATTTCCTGCGCTCCTCAAACAATCACTGCCTTGCTTTAGATTATTTATTTTCTAATGAAATTGATGTAGGTATTGTACTTGAATATTTTTCCTCTTCTTTGGTTTCCTGTTTCTCTTTCCAAGATAAAACAGTCCACTCCCCCAAACTCAAGGCGTTAAAACATCGTTTTGCATACTCGTACTTCTTGGCCGTCGGAGTTTAGTCTTAGATAATATTCAATAGAACGAGCTCTGCGGCTTTCTGATTTTATTTTTCTGTCACGAGCACGTTTAGCATCTCCTTGTTTGCATGACATTTCAAAAAAAAAAATTTTTCTCGTCCCATGACATTTTCCAAAATTTGCTGAAAATAATTTTCCTGTCACAGTCAATAAGTAAATGACATTTCATTGTTTTCTTTTTTGCTGTGCAACTGCACCTATGCTTTATTTTTCTTTCTTCCTTTTCTACACTATAAATCCAATTAGTGTTTTCTTTATCATCTTAGTTTTGTATTCCCTTCCTTCCTTTATATGCTAACCCTTTTTCTGCTTATTTACTGACCAACTTTTAGTATTAACTTCTTTTCGTTTATCACAACCAACAAATAAATATTATTCAGTATAATTTAGTACCCTATGCTTATTTTTTTAAGTCTGTTTTGTTGCAAAATCACATAATAAATCTGTTTGTAGTGCAGTTTTTTGAGGAAGAAATTTATTACTGGTCTATTATTATCAATTGATTGTATTTAGCATTCAAAAAATAAGGCTAACCTGTATTCAATAGCAGTTGCAGGGAGATCATTTTCTTTTGACTTCATTGACAGCTGTACCATAAGTCTGCTTCTACTATTACCACTAGTAGACATTTTAAATTGGGTTTTTGTTACTTTACAATAAAAGAAAATTGTTTTCCAAGCGATACACATCTGCACACTAACATAAAATAATGTAAACAAGAACTTTGTGAAGTTAGATTTTAATAGGTTAGGTTAGGAGTTACGAGTATTTCGTGCCCCGTTTGCTGAACAGTGCTCGTTAAGGAGTTACGAATTTTACACACTAATGGACTTGCGAGTTTTTCGGGGCCCCTACATCACGTTGAAAATACGAGGTTTGTTTGTTTTAATTTTATAACTTTATTATAACAGATGGAATTCCAAGGTTTTACAGGCATGCGCCCACTGTCCTGTTCTAAAGCATTATCAAAGAATCCAAATATCTCATAAAGTGGAGTTACGAGTTTTTCTAATTAGACCGACGATATTAAGAAAAAAAATATTATTTACTGCTGTATGATCTACATTTAAAATAATACGGATTTTTTTAAACACCGGGAACATTTTAGTGGAAACATCACAAATTAAAATGTCAACTTTTTAATCACGTTTTTACAGTTTTTAACTTCGTATACTTTATTCAATGTGGTTCTGAAACCATTTTTTGTGGCATGTTTTATACTGAATATGTTATACGTGAAAGAAACCCCAATGAATTGTAGTAAAAATACATTTTTTGTTTTGATTTAATATCGACTTATGCAAGGAAGACTGTAGTAAGTCATTTTAGATAGTTTTCAGAAAATTAATTTACAACTATAAAGACTGGTTACCGTAAAACGGGGAGAAGTTATACAGTTTTCAAATTCAAAATGCATTGACATCGACAAATTTTTTTTAATCGATTTATTAAGCAGCATTATCATCAGTTGGAACCTAATGTGGATCCTCATCTGAACAATCGGAATTGTCGATATCAGGATAGTTGAAAGGACATTGCTTCTCTGCATAATTAATAATTTTATTCAACACCTCAGTTATACGATAGAAACTTTCTATCTTTCCTGTTGGTTTCACGAGTATTGGTGAAGACAGCTCTTTAACAACTAGAAACAAGAGTTAAAACTATATGGCTCCTGAATTATATTTTATGATATTTTTGATAGTCACAAAAATTCCGATATAAACAATACCTACTAGGTATTAATAGCTTTTATGATGGCAAAAGGAAATTTGAAGTGTTGCCAAAGTAATAATATAATTACTTTTGTATCTATACTTACCAAGGTCCAGTTGTTCAGTCATTTTCATAGATAACTCCAATCTACATTTAATTCTATTCATATTTTAAACTTCAAACACAAAGCTCAAGCAAATATTTATGTAGGTGCATAACCTCAAAAAGTTGTTCACGAAAATGCAAACAAGTCGATAGTAACTCGAAGCAGACCCAGCGCTATTTAGACATTTTGCCAAGAAAACTGTGGTAACTCAATATACGACAAATACTGTTTAAAAAAATATGAGGATTGTGCAGCGAAGATTACTGTAACTCAACTTAATGCAGTTATCGTTGAAAATGTGGTAGGTTATTTGAGATACAATAAAACTGAATTGTGTATTTTAAGTTGCCTATACAGCCGCTAGAGTTAGCACAATATTTTATGTTACAGCTACGTGTAGAATACCGTAAAACGGGATTACTTAGGCCACTTTTGAAATTCCAACACCTTTCAAATCTAGACCAATCACTTCAGGGATTTAAAACTTGGTAAAAACGGTGGGTCTGCATCTAAACTTATTGTTTAATACCAAAAAAAGAGTTAAAAAAATTTTTTACCTGTCAAAAAAATTTAAAACATGGTGGCCTAAGTTTCCCCTTAGAACGGGGTATGAAAAACCAGGCATGATAGATAAATGTATGGCGTAAGTTAAACACTCCTGGGGTAACTAAATCCGTACACAGGGCTAAAATAAACAATACTTATGTTTAAAAAAATGAATTTAATTAGAAAAAACTTTATTTACTAACATTTTTATATGTTTTAAGGTTTTTGAAGATTAAATAATCAATTTAACTCATACAAAAAAGTGTAGTGCCCACGCTTTACATTTGTAGGGTGAACAACTTTAACAATTTGTGATATATTTACATCCATTTCATCAGCATTGTAAGGAAATACAAAAACAGTCCCAGCAGTTTTCGTACTTTTTCTTAAGAAACTAACTGACACTTCATTTGTTTCTGGTGATGTATTTAACACTTTTGCATAAAACTGCTTTACAGCTTCTTTTTTGGTTCCCTCATCAAATAGCAGTTCAACAATTACAAATATAGCTGATTTGCCAGTAATCTCCTCCCATTTCACTGTGGTCCTCGTGGCTTTCTTATAGACGTTCTTAGGTTCGGGTTCCTCAAAATTGTCATCAGTGAAGTCACTTAAAACAAGTTCAGCATCTGAATCTTGCAGTGAGAATACTTCATCATTGTCACTAGAATCAGAACTGTCCTTTCTGGATCTTTTTGAAAAACGGGTTTTCTCTTGAGCTTGCTTTGAAGTACTTGGTTGTTGCTCTGCAGGGTTATCAGTAGAGTCCTTCATATCATCCGGCTGTACACCTACACCAGGTGGTACATTTAATTTTTTTTTCTTTCTCTGGCTAATTGTGTAGTATCTTCAACTCTGTTTTTTTCAAGGAAGGATTGTAAAGTTGCAGCCCAAGTGTTTCCATAGTCATTTAGGGTTTCTCTTTCGTTCTCCTTAGATCTACTAGGAAGCCTCTTAAGTACTTGCTCCCTGTCAAGAGGTGAAATTCCTGAACCTTTAAAACCACTTATCAAGTTTTTTGCTATGTTCTCTTCACCCATGTCATCAATACACTTTTTCAATAGTCTTGGGAATGTATCCTTAGGTATTGTACCACGATTCTTCTCTTTCCAGTCACTTAATGTTTGGCGCCACTTTATTTTCAGTGGCCTAAAAAAAGATACATCAAGAGGCTGAGTAAAATGGGTACTGTTCGCTGGCAGAAGCACAAACTTGATGTTCTTCATCTTGCATTCATTAATAATATCTAGTGAGATGTGGCTTGCTAGGTTGTCCCCTATTATTACCTTAACAGCATCTTTGTCAAACTTCTTGAAGTATGGAATAACTATTTTTCTGAACCAGTCTTCAAAAATTTCTAGCGTGAACCATCCACTCTTTGACCTATTATAAACTGCTCCCTTAGGACCATTCTCAGTCCATGAGTCGTAAAGATTTAGTGCCTTGTACGTTATGTATGGTGGAAGTAATTTTCCATCTGCACTCCCTGAAAACATGACAGATGTACTTGCCTTGGAAGAATCAACGATTCGCTCAGGATGACGTGTACCTCTTCTTACTATAACTTTCTTTCTACCCGGATCATCAGTTATATTCGTCTCGTCATAGTTAACTATCATACTTGGTTGAACTCCTTCAAGTGATGTTGTGAGTTCGTCAAAATAATTGTTGAGAATTGTCTCATTGACAGCAGCTCTACTTCTTTTTACATTTTGACAAAGCCTATTAGAAAGTTCTTTGTCATGTCTTTTCATAAATGAATCCACAAAGTCAATACCAGGCATATTGTGTTTAAGCCTTTTTTCTGTTCGGCCACGGCGATCTAGAAATCCTTTCACAATCAGTCGAATATCAAAGGTTGTTAGCGGGAATCCCCATTTTCCAGCCAATGTTACACATTCTACCAGCTGGTTTTCTTCAACAGGACTTAAAATACAAGGTCTTCCTACCTTATTGCGTTTCCCTTTCACTGCTGCTGTAAGAGCACATCGTGAAATTCCATACTGTTCAGCAACTTTCCTCAAAGAAAGTCCATCATCCTTCACTGCTTTTACCGCTGAAGCGAGCTTTTCATCCGAATAGTCCTTATACTTTCGAGCCCCAAGGGGCCGGTGATAAGTTCGTGGCATAGGTATTGTGGTCTGAAACAAAGAAAATTGCTGTAACTTTATGATTTTTTACTTTCATGTAGTATGTTTTTCATTACGGGGTAACAAAAGCAACTGGCTTTTGTTACCCCGTAGTCAACACAGCTGTAAAAGAACAACAAACAAAAAACAACTAACCTTAAATATGGAGAATGAATTAAAGCATGGTCTACAATGATAACTAAGGTTATATTTTAAGATAGTTATTAAGCTTGAAAGAAAACGGACTGGGCTGGACGGAAAAAGTTTAAACAGCTATGAAATTTCAATACAAATTACCTCTAAATAATAATAAATTGCTAGGCTTATCTTTTAATGTGAATAAATGTTGTATTCCAGCAGCTTAAAGTTTATACGATTGTCAACTCACATACACATAAACATCTACAATTGCTGCAAACAGTGTTGTCAACATGGGCGCTCGAAATTTACCATGCAAAATGGCTTTTGTTACCCTGTAGGCTTAAGTAACCCCGTTTTACGGTTATTCAGAAGGTAGTAACTTCAATTATACAAAAATTGAGTTACTACAGTTTTCGTTGCATAAGTCGATATATGACAGGAATTTTTTTGTGAAAACTGTTTTCGGGCTGAAGTGGAAACGCCAAAACAAAATATGTAATTTTTATTACAATTGATGGTGGTTTACTGTAATTTATAACATATACTATACCTTATTTTGTTTTTAAATTTTGGAGGACTTTTGTAAAATATATTTTTTTACTACTTGTATGTCGGGCGATTAGACTAAGATTCTTTTTAATTACTGGATGTATATACAAGTAGGCACGGATTTTAACTCAGTTTTACAAATATATCTTTGTTAATCTAGTGGTTAAAGAGTTTTTGCATCGTGATGAATGGTTGGCATATGGCATCGCGATGTGTCACTCAAATGTATTACTTTTTCTAGGTTATGTATCACTATTGTCTTAAAACACACTAAATTCGCTTGATTTCTTTTAAGAATTATTTAATGTTTTGTTTTTAAAGAAAATTCCGTAAAGGAATTTTGGAATATTTTTTGACGCAAAGATTCTTTAATGGCTAGTTTACAAAATATTACTAATTATTCTATAGGTTATTGTTTCTCATTATTTATTTATTTACATTTTAATATTAACCTGTTGGTATTAACTTGATTGTTGTTTTGTTTTTTTTTTTGTCTTTTTTGTCTTACTCGTTATGATTACTTGAGTTTTATATAAAAATGTGATACAAATTTTGTTTGAAATAAATTTCATTATCAAAACCGTGTTTTTATTATTAATGCGCAGGTTTACATAATATAGGTACATTATGTTTCGTAACCTAACATATATTTTTTACGCGAGTGGAGAAAACTCTTTAAAAGCCACTGTTCAGACCGTACCTGATGGTATTTTAGGATTTCTACTACGTCTTTGAGTAGGATATGGTGGAAAATCAATGTGGTAGCACTTTAGTATGTCTCCTCTATTTCCTCATCCACTCTCATCGCATCTACTGTACTTTTCTACTTTTTTATGCATAATAAAACTCATCACGTTGTTATATTTCAATAGAATGTCTTCAGCAGGCCTCTTCAGTCTGAAAGCACTTACCGAGGCCGTGAAACGTTTAAAAAAAATGGAAAAACACCTGGTCCCGACGGTGTCACAATAAAAATTATCAAGGTAATCGCCTAATCAAAACCAAATTATATATTGAACGTATTAAAGAAACAAGAATTCCTCGAAATTTGAAGAAATGGAGAACACGAATACCAAAACCAGGGAAAACTGAACTGATGCCAAACGCATTCAAATGCCTATATCTTATAGATGCTACTTGAAAATTGTACATGGTAAAGAACTGGAGAAGAAATAGAAAAAGCAATTAGAGATATGAAAAGAAATAAGACGATGAAATTCTAATTAAAATGTTAAAAGAAGGAGGCGAAAAGATAAAAGACTACCTAAAGATACTTTTCAATAAATGTTTGTTTGAAGGACAAATACCGCAAGAGTGGAACAAGGCAAATACAATTCTGATACATAAGAAAGGAAATAGATCAAAATTAGTTAACTATAGACCAATATCTCTCTTGTCACAAATGTATAAAACTTTCACTAAGGTGATCACAACTAGACTAAACAACAAATTGATGCATACCAACCAGTTGAACAGGCAGGATTTAGAAAGGGGTACAGCCATCGAGCAAAAAGACAATAGAGGGAATGTAAAGGTAGTGGGGGCAAAAATATTGTTAGACAGGAAGTGCGATCTTTAGAGGCCACATTAAACAAGGAAAGAGAGTCTCTCTCCTTGTTTGACATCAAATTTAGTTGGGTTATGTTATTGTTTGTCCCAAATGTCACATGAAATCTTATTTATATTGAAGTTTTTTAACAATTGTGTCGTATTTTAGACTATTACCGTTAATAATTAATTAAAACTTTCTCGTCTAAGACACATTCTGAAAAATATTATATAGCTACTGTTAATAAGTGTCAGAAAATTTAAATTTGGCGCATTCGCATTTCCGGATATGTCCGCCATCAGAGGCCACTTTTTTGGTCTCCTTTTCATAAGGATTAGATTCCCTCTTTTGTCTTTTTACTCGATGGGTACAGCACAACCGACCACCTTCACACTCTTAAAATATTCATCGAAAAGACCAACGAATACAATCTTTCAATATACCTAGCGTTTGTTGACTATGAAAAAGCGTTTGACAGCATAGAACTATGGGCAGTGGAAGAAGCGCTAGTTAATTTCCGAATAGATTCACGGTACAGAATGTTAATCTACAATATATATAAAGACGCCACTATACGAATTCAGCCACACAGAGATTTGCAAACTCCATTAATTAGAATTTGTAGAGGTGTCAGACAAGGGGATACAATCTCACCCAAACTATTTACTCTGGCGTTGTAAGACATTTTTAAATCTATAGACTGGGACAATAAAGGGATTTGTATAAACGGGAAATATTTAAATCATCTAAGATTCGCCGATGATGTACTCCTGATAGCAACAACTATGGAACAACTACGAATAATGATTTCAGACCTAGAAAAAACATCTCTTGAGAAAGGACTAAAAATGAATCTAAAGAAAACTAAAATAATGACTAATACAGAAGACAGATCAGTAATTACCATAGGTGGAACAAACATAGAACACGTCCAAGAATATATTTACTTAGGACAAGCTATCAGAGCAGACAAAAGTAACCAGACTAAAGAAATAACCAGAAGAATAAGAATGGGGTGGGCTGCATTCGGAAAACTCTCATATACTATCAAAAACCAAAAAATACCTTTAAAATTAAGAACGAAGGTATTTAATGCATGCGTCCTACCTGTTCTGACATATGGTGCCCAGACGTGGACGTGTACCAAGAGCAACTTAGATAGAATAAAGAAAACTCAAAGAGCTATGGAAAGACAAATGTTGGGAATATCGTTGAGAGATAAAAAGAGGAACGAGTGGATAAGATGCAAAACCGAAACAACAGACGCTGTCGAACATGCATTGAAATTAAAATGGAAATGGGCTGGGCATAACGAAAGATATCAGGATGGAAGATGGAATAAAGAAATTGGCCGCTGAAGACCATATACTGCAAAAAGGTCAAGAGGTCGACCGCAAATGAGATGAAAAGATGACATTGAGCAAAGCGCAGGTCCAATGTGGAAAAGACAAACAGAAGACAGAGATAAATGGAGACAAATGGGAGAGGCCTATATTCAACACATGAATAGATTTTGAGCTATAGATAGATAGAAGAACAGTACTTGGAATCCGGAGAGAATATCCGAACATCAGTATGGATTCCGAAAAGGACGCTCAACCATCCAAGCTCTCCAGAAAGTGATAGATCTGGCCTTGAAAACTAGAATAGTTATCCCAAATAGAAAATATAACGGTAGATATCCGCAATACCTTCAGTTATGCCATGACCCATAATAATTAAAAATTTAGAAGAACAGCAGTCCCCTACGTATATAAGAACTCTAGTCAGAAGCTACTTAGAGGATAAGATCTCAACACTAGGGTAGGTAATGGCTTTAGTGCTTCAGCAGCGATACCACAAAGGTCAGTAATACCCTATTCTAAGGATACCTTACCATGACGGAGTCTACACAATAGAATTTGTAGATGATTTTCAAATAGCAATAACACTGTGATTAAAAATACCTGATGTTTATATCAAATGAAATACTGTCTAAAGCTGAGTGACCAGACGCTGGCACCCGAAAAGGCAGAGGTCGTAATTCATTCAGTTAGGAGAGGCAGAGATAACATAGTATTTAAAATATGGCAGTCAACAAGTGACAAAAACCTGTATAAAGTAGCTAGAAATCGAAAAAGGTGGCCGCTATTAAGATTTCGGCTATCGAGAGTTTTACCCAATGTAAAAGAACTAACGAGCACCATATGGTCAAGAGCACTGTATATGAAGTCACATAGAAATATGCACAGTGTTCAAAGAAAAATAATGCTTCAGCCATTGGTTTTAGGACAATATCTACAAGTCATAAATGAATCAATTCCAATCGTTTTACTTGTGTAGGAGAGGAGAGATATCGGTAAGCGCAACGGTGATGAAAATAGGAAGGAATCTAGAGTAGCGCCCACGCAAAAATGGTAGAATTTAAGGAGCGGTGTACTTGGCAGTTGATATAAGACCTCAGAAAATGAATAAAATGCAAAAATAAGAGCCTGAGTACTTTACTCAGTTTTTGAGTGGTCATAATTATATTCTAACATACACATAGGATTAGAAAAACTCAGCCCAAACTGTGATTGGGTGATCCTGAAGATAGACAGTATTATTGAAACAAAAGATTACCACTCAGATAAGGAACTGATAAATGCTAAAGAGCCTGCAAAACCGACAACGATGGTACCAAGTAATAACGGAGATTAAAAATAATAAACCAGAAGACACAGCTTAAGAAATTTAAAGAAATCTTCATCCCTAGATTAATAATCTTCAAGGCGATCATTGCATCGACTGTCGATCAACCTCACCGAATTGTCTCCGACTCTCTCTCTCTCTCATAAAATGCCTTCGAACACCTTTGCCATTACGTTTAGCAGTCATTGTGATCTATACTTGGGTACTTCTTCCTTTTTTTATTGTTTCTCGATCATAACAAACGTTCTCCCCTTCCACAACATCGAAAAAATACCACACAACAAGTTTATTTAGGTTTCACACCAAACTCAATAAATACTCTTGTTACCCTTCTGCTTCTGGTACATATCGTGTAACGTGTGATTATAATGATCAGTAGAAAAGCAGATCTCAATATTAGCAGAAATAAAGCAGTCGTGTAGTTTATTTTTAATTACTATCAAACATTCAAACCATAACTATATAAATTAATGACAAAAAGTTTACACGTGGAAAGTTTATTGCATGTTTAATCCATTATTTGAATATTCTAACTTTTATTCTACAAAATAACTGCAAGTACATGCCTAATTAATGTAATAGCTACATAAAAACTGGTAAATAATGCACACTATATAGAAATGTAGGTATTGATATATACTGACGTTAACTAGAGCGGTAAAATATGTTTAATTGTGACTAATCTTACACCACTACTGCTTTTATCTGGTTAGGGGCACTACAATCGAGGTTGGCAACTAAATATAATAACTTTTGTGTTAGAAGCATTCATCTTTAGGCTTTTTTCTTTTCCCGTCGGGTTTGAATGGAAGTTATTGGACGCAATCCAATAACTCTTGAAGACCTTCTTCTTCTTCATGTACCATGTTCTTTCAGAACGTTGGTTACCATCATAGCTATTTTAATTTTATTCACTTTCACTCTTAATAGCATGCTTGTATCTACACCATACCAATCTCGCAAGTTCTTCAACCATGAGGTTTTTCTTCGTCCTGGACTGCGTTTGCCTGCTATTTTTCCTTGCATGATATTTTGTAGCAATCTATATTTGGGACCTCTCATTACATGTCCGAAATATTCCAGCTTTCTCTGCTTGATGCTTTTTATGATCTCAGTAGTCTTGCTGAGACGTTCTAGTAATGTGGAGTTACGAATCTTCTCCACCCAGGAAACTTTTAAAATTCTTCTATAGCACCACATTTCGAAAGCCTCAAAGCGATTTAGATCGATTTTATTCACAGTCCAGGACTCGACAGCATAAAGTAAGACCGAGAACACGTAGCAGCGAAGTAGGCGGATCCTTAATGCCAATTTTAGGTCTCTGTTACATAACACCTTGGACATCCTTCTAAAAGCAGCTCTAGCCTGCTCTATTCTGGATCTAATTTCGCCGTGATTTTCTGCATTACAATTTAATTGCTGTCCAAGGTAGACGATTTTATCAACTTGCTCAAGTTTGGTATTATTTACATATATAGACGGTTTTATATTCTGTTGTTTACTTATTACGAGTATTTTGGTTTTCCTTATGTTAAGATCCAGACCTGCCTCCCTACAACTCTCAACGACACTATCAAGTAGTGTTTGCAGATCTTCTTGACTAGAAGCTAGGAGTACTGTATCGTCCGCATATCGCAAATTATTGATGACTTCGCCGTTCACAAGTATTCCTTCTTGTTTTTCAGAAAGTGCTTTTCTGAAAATTCTTTCGGAGTAAACGTTAAAAAGCAGGGGTGACAAGAGGCATCCCTGCCGTACTCCTCTTTTAATATTGAGAGCTTGTGATTCCACACCATCTACTAAAACTGATGTTGTTTGATTCCAATATCAATTTGCAATTATTCGAACATCTCTGCCGTCCAAGCCAATGTCTTTTAGAGCTTCGATCAATATAGAGTGCTTAACACGATCAAATGCCTTTTGAAAGTCAATAAAACAACAGTATATGTCTACAGATATATCACGACATCTTTGAGCAAGTACGTTCATTCCAAACAGTGCCTCTCTCGTTCCAAATCCGTTACGGAAACCAAACTGAGTGTCATCCAGGTATTCCTCACATTTATTGTAGATACGACCATGTATTACCTTCAGAAAAATTTTCAATAAGTGGTTTAACAAACTGATGGTTCTATAATCAGCACAGGTTTTTGCTGTTGTCTTCTTAGGTAGAGCTATAAACAGTGAGTTAGACCAACCATTAGGTAGTTGTCCGCTGGTATAAATGGTATTGAAAAACGAAGTTATAGCCTCTAAAACATTGCTATCCTTTATAAGCTTATATATTTCAGTTGGAATTTCATCAGGACCAGTCGCTCTGCCATCTTTTGATGATTGTATGGCCTTTATAACCTCACAGCGTGTTATTAGGGGTCCGTCGCAGTTAGTAATATCGGGAGGTGAACTACTCCTATCGTCTTCGAATAGGTTCGTGACGTAATTTTCCCATTCTTTAAGTTTGTCCTCTACTTCGAATATTACTTTACTATTTTCATCCTGTAGCAATGCATTTTGTTTCTTATTGAAGATACCATGACTCTTTGCTTTGAAGACTTTGGCGACTGTTTTCTGAATAAGAAGGGCATCATCCACATTGACCACTTGGAAAAAGGAAAATGAATCAATGGTGAGTACTACGCAGCATTATTGGATCGATTCGATGTCCAATTGCGTCGAAAACGCTCCGGTTTGGAACGCAAAAGTGCTCTTTCGCCAAGACAATGCATCGGCTCACCGATCGGCCGTCGCCATGGCAAAATTACACGAACTGGTCTATAAATTGGTTGAACACTTACCGTAGTCCCTAGATCTTGCCGCCAACTATTTTTTCCTGTTTCCAAACCTAAAAAATGGCTCGGAGGATACCGTTTCGCAACAAATGATGAATTCGTCGCTTTTATATCAATCCACTCTCGTATGTATGAATAATTTCAGAGTAGTATATAAATAAATACATCTAGTCTATGTAATAAGTCTAATATATATTTAATATATCTATTATTGAAACTCCGAACATCATAATAAACCCAAGCAAAACAGCCCCAAATTGTTTTAGACCACTCCTTTTGTCACCTTGTAAAAGCTCGAAATATACTACATACAATAAGGTCCCTGCAGCTAATCCTTGCATTATTACAGATACTAAAGTAGCAGTATTATCAATTTTACTAACTAATATTCCTATACCTATTCCAGCTGCACTTACAAATGAAAATATAAATACATAAATAATAACTAAGTACGTCTTTATAGCAGATATCACTAATTCCATACCTATACAAAATGATATCACGAATTTGTGAGCACTGATAGCTGCAAACATATACCAGACATTACGGGGAGAGTTTTCCAAACCCACTGCAAGACCCTCGAATAGTTCGTGTATGCAAAGGGCTAGAGTTATTAACAAACCTCTAATAATCGCTGCTGTGGTATGTTCAGTTATCAAATATGAGTCTCTAGATGTATCACCTTGTTGCTCTGCACACGAAGCTTCCACTGTTTCAAGTCCTCTAGAAATACTTGTCTTTAACGCTACTTCTATTATGTCCTGAGAATTTGAAACTGCCTTAAAAGTAAGCATATACGTACGCACAAACTCTTCTATTAAGTACATCATAAAGAAACCGGTACATAACAATAGCTCTGCGTACGGTACCTCGATTCCTGGTGTTACATTAAGAGCGGCAAAGTTTTTATTTATCTCTGGTAACATATGTATGAATGTCGTGCATAGAAGAACACCACCTCCGATACCAAGAGTTATTTTAACGAAAGTGGTAGTCGTTGGATTGGAGCTCCAATTAAACCATTGGTTTAACTTTATTGGTAACATTCCTACAATAAAAGAAGCGAGGAATAGTACGCACATTGCAGTTATTTTGGCTGTTGTAGCTTTTCCGCTGGAGATTTTTTGATTGTCTGTATTGCGACTGTGCAGTAAAATCCTCGATGGAAGCATTTTCCTAAAAAGGGAACTTTAATAAAAATAAATAATTTTTAAGAAAATGTGTACCTTAAAAAAATATTCAGATTGTAAAAGCATTTCTCAAAAAATGTGTTTTCCTTAATATTTGTTTATAAACTGACATTCGTTATGACTGCATTAGACTGCATATTTTATATTAGTGTCAATGATACACTGTCAAATTTGAAAACAATTCTACGTTAACGTACCGTTCCCGTCATAAAAAACTGGTACAATTCTTATAACCGAAAATCGTGTTTTTTAAGTTGTGTAAATTGAGCTTGTCACATGTGTCATTCTAATTTCGAAGGCAACGTTGCCAGTTCAACGAAAATATTATATCAAACCAGCTAAAAGCAGGGCTGTGCGACAGGTCGCAAGTTTTTAGTATACTAAAAACTAAAACAATATCGAGCATTCTCGATCAGTCAGTCACATTTATATTTATACATTTATTTAAACATACATCTTAAAAAATTCTATTAATTTTGAAATTTTCTATTATCTCAGTACCCATACATTGATTCGTGTTTTATTATAATTTATGAAAATATTTCAATTCAAAAATAATGATAGATAATACATCTAGACATGACTTTAAATTTATGTTTAATTTCAAATCGAGAGATGTGATTGGTTTCTCGTAAAGTGTAGCACAAAACTGTATTGAGTTATGGAATACTACAGTAAATAAAACCCACTGGAAAAAATTAAAATTTAATTTGAAATTAATAAAAACTGAATAATTTTTACAGTGAACAAGTGTGGGATTTAAATATATGTATTACAATTAGAAAAGTTAACATTTTGTCATAGCTCCATTATTATTAATCAGTTCTTGTAATCTTCTAGGAACGTCCCAAAACGTTCTCTATTGGATTAATATTTGGACTTTTAGAGGGCCATGGAAGAACTTCAATGCTATTTTCCATAAGGTAATCCCGTACAGGGTGGGCTTTGTGGATTGAACAGTTATCATGCTGGAACATAAAATTATTGTTGGAGAAAATTTCCCTAACCGACGGCAACATCACATTATCTAATATATGTAAATAGGTTCCAGTATTGAATCGTCCTTCAATTCTCCAACACATTCCTAAACCTCCTCTATACATCTGAGCCCAAACATTTATAGAGAACCGTCCGGACTTATCACTTCATGAAATATAGTTTTCGTTAAACCTATTTCGAGGAGGTCTATAAACCATTTTTTAAATCTGTTCTTCTAATTCTCCTTGCCGTATGGAAGAGATGCGCTCTTAAATAATTAGTTAATGTTTCATCTTGTTGGGCTGTAGTAATAACTGGTCTCCCACTCCCTCTCCTTCTATCCAAAGTCTGCTCGTTTTCCCATCTTTTTTTAATGTTGTGGATTGTGGTTTTGCTTTTATTTAACTATTGAGCCAGTTGTCGAATAGACCAACCATCTTCTATTTTTGAAATTATTCTCGTTTTATCAAACTGACTTAACTGACGTGCATCTTTAAAAATTCACTTTGACAAACTTGTCAAATCTGACTGATGGCAAGCAATATTTTTTATGTTTAATTTTTATGTATAATTGTTCGGATATGTTCGGGAACTTTTCACGCACTGATAACATATGTAGATACTACACCAACATTTTTCAGTTATAAGAGGATTTTTTACAGTTATAAGAGGATAATGTCATACTGTCACGTTTTGAAAAGAGTTTTTTCGCCCGGATATTTTATAGTTTCTAATCTACGTAGGATAAAGTATAATGTTAGTTTTCTCACATTTATCCTTCATGTAATAAATAATAAAATAATAAATTATTTTAGGTAGTTTGCTTGTTACTAAACTTATTGACATAACATACAGTTAACAGTTTGTGTTCTGTAAGTAATTGAAGTATAAAATTACAGTAGATGCATTCTAATAACCTAAGTTTAAATATCGTTCAACATTTTGGACTCAACTCAATTCTCAATTTTCTTTCTGGTTATTAAATTTATTACATACGGTTTTTTGTTGTTAATAATAAAAATAAAACCTATCTAAAAACTTAATACATTTTTAAACGTTATTTTTACGTTTTACGTTTTATTTAAATTTACTGAAATTCCGTTATCTGTGATGGCAACAACGAATTGATTCACGAACCATTGTGTCCAGTCTGAACACAGGTTTACATTGGGAAAAAAAGTGTACCAGTTTTATATGACGGGAAGTGTACCATACATTATTTCCTTTAAAATGGACCGCAGGAGTGTTACGTCACATTGTCATTATTACTTTCCAAACAAACGTTGAAATGTCAAATCTCAAGACTTTTTAATTCCTATAAAGTTAACATTTTGCTTCCTCTGCTGCTTTTTCTTGTAAGTATAGTGTTTTTTACGATAATACCATCGTAATTCAGAGTTCTATTTCTATGAAATATGGTTTAAAAGTTTAATTAAAGAAATTTTAACCTTACTTTATTGATACTTGCATTTTATTCCTATTAGCATAAAACAATGTGCTTTATTATTTACACAACCTTGTAAAATTGTGTAGTAACTATTAGAATACTACTTAAATATTGCAAAAAGCGGAAAGATTCTATAAAATAAATGAAAAAATAACGAAATATACAAATTATCCACACTTAACAAGGTTTGTTTGGAAAGTGAAACTGACAGATGTCAATCAAATCTACGTCATTACTCCTGTGGTCCATTTGCAGACAAAATTTTAATAATGTCAACGACTTGTCGCTAAATCCAAAAACGTCTAATATTAAAATATACAAATATAAATACAGTGGGTGATCAAATTATTAGAGCCACGCCATAAAATTTTACTTTTTGTTTAATAATGGTATGTAATTGGCCTGTAAAACATATTTTTGTAGTTAATTCTGTTTTACTGTGATTTAGAAACTAATAGAGTTTACAAATTTTAAAAAAGAACCGGGTTATTACATGAAAACACTTAAAATTATGCTTTAATCCTAATAGGTACTTGCTAGTGTCATACTTTGCAGCAATGACTGCTTGGCATCTTCTTGGCATACTTTCTATGCATTTCTGGCAATTTTGTTGAATTGTTCCACTTCTGTGCCATACTGACAATTAACGCTCGATTCTTCTTCTTAGGGTGGCTGTCCATTCCGAACGTTGGCGATCATTCTGGCTATGATGATTTTGTTAGTTGCTATACGAAATAGCTGTGTTGAGGTCTTTCTATACCATGCTCTCAGGTTAGCAAGCCAGGATATTCTTCTTCATCCTGGGACTCTTTTTCCTTTAATTTTACCCTGCAAAATGCATTGGAGTAGCTCGTATCTGCCTTGATTTATCATAATATGTCCCAATTACTCCAGCTTACGGCTCATCACAATGTTGACCAAATCCGCGGTTGTGTTTATCCTCCGCACTACTTCTCCATTAGTGACTTTATCTATCCATAGTGATCGAACGCTCGATGAATAAAAAATATATTTTATTATAAACATATTACAACAAATTGAAGAAATTATTGTAGACAAAAACTGAAATTTTAATCTTCTATCTATCTATCTATACAGCCCTAAACATCCATCCTTGGATATAGGCCTCCTCCTCCTTCTTCCATGCCTCTCTATCTTGGGCAATTTGCATCCATTTTGACCCGGCGTGTTTCTTCAGGTCATCTGACCATCGCATTTGTGGCCTTCCCCTTTTTCGTTTGTGATTCCATGGTCTCCAATGTATAATTGTCTTAGTCCATCTTTCATCTTTCTGCCTTAGGGTGTGTCCGGCGAACTTCCATTTAAGCTTTGCTACTTGGGTTGAGACATTTGTTACTTTTGTTTTATTACGGATCCATTCGTTTCTTTTTCTGTCTGAAAGTTTAATGTTCAGCATTTGTCTTTCCATCGATCTTTCTGTCTTTGCTATTTTTTCCATATTTTCCTTTATAAACGTCCATGTCTGAGAGCCATATGTGAGGACAGGAAATTTTAATCTTACTCAGAGAAAATTAATTTTCCGTGAATTCTTTAAACGTATTAATGTCGTCTATGTGGCATATACCCCTGAAATTTTTAACCTTCGGGAATCTATGATAATTCTAACGACATCTTTTTCATCATACCATATTTGGTCTTTTGTATCTGGCCAGCGCTACCACTACGTAATCATTACGTTTAGGCTTTTTTCTAGATGAATTGTTTATGTTTTCCTTTAAATCTAATGACCCATTCTCAAAAGTAGGTTTTTGTTTTTCTACCATTTTTTTTTGTTGGCTCCTCTGTATTTTTTCTTTGTTTCTTGCTTTCTTTTTCTTTCTATTTTTTCAGCTTAAATTATTTTTTTTTTCTGATTATACTCCTGCCCCATTTGACTTTTCACTACACTTGATATTTTTTCTTTACTTTTTCTTGATTCTGATTTTGGCAGTGGCCAGAAGAGTGCTCGCTTGAATGGACTTTGAACGTTTGGATCAGTTTTTGGACTGGGTACATTTATATGATAATTATTTAATACAACTTGTCTTCTGAGATCCCTAGATTCGACTTAAGATTTTGGGATATCTCAGTATTTTTAGTAGGCGTTACATGTGGCAAATCTAGATAATCTTTTGGTGGACTGATGATCCTTATATTTGGGGTTTCTGACAATTCAAGATTGCTATTTTGAGCTGTTACATCTTTTACAGTGCATAGATCCTTGATCTACATATCGATCCTATATCTGGGGCTTCTGACAATTTTAGATTTATATTTTGACTTAAATCATTATCAAGGAATTCAATAGCATCCGTTGAATTCCCTACAGAATCTACAAGATCATAGTTAAGATCTGTATCTTCAAAAACTATTTCAGCCTCTTCAATAAAGTTTTCAAGATTTTGTGCAATTAAGTTAATTTTGCTCTGGTTAATTTTTTTCCAAACTTCAAATAATGACGTATCTTCTATTGACCCTCACTACTTTGTCTTCTGTAGTGAATTTTCAAATTGATTATTTGTCTGTCTCTATAAAAGATTCAATAAAAGCAAGATTTTTTCTTTATTCGGAGTTTTCAGACTTTTTTGACTTTGCTGTTCATGTAAATAAGTGTGATTTTCATTGTTGAGGCTTTGGGATTCCACGGAAAAATACCGCATTTTTTAAATCCATTTTCTAGAATTTTCGGAGTTATGTGATCTTTCATTACCGCATCTAATAGTGGAGCGAAATCACGTCTTCTTAATAACTCTAAGATTTTTTAACCTCGAAGAACTTACTGCTCCTTCCAACCAGATTTTTACGTGCGAAACACGACTACGTCCATAGGCTGTAGTAAATGGGTAGCGTTCGGATACAAAGCAATCAGAATTATATTTTTTTCTGAGCAGAATTTACTGAGATGAAAGGATAAATGGAGCATGCCCATCGACAAAAAATATAATAGGAAATAAAACATGTGGAAATGAAATGAATGTATTCTTTTGTACCGAAAAATTATTATTGGTGCGGCTAACCTGAATTTTTTTGAAGTTTTATCTAGAAACATTCTAGCTGGAAAGATTACAAATAAAGCGTTTCCAATTCCGCAATAGTATCTAATTCGCAGAACATTTTCTAAACGGAAGAAGCTGTAAACAGTGCTAAGGTTTTTTTTAACCGTAAGTTCATTATCTGCCAGAATGAATCAATATATAAACAATAACAACTAGAATCTATAATATAAGATATTGTAAATATTTAGAATAACTTTTTTTATAGATAGATATTGTAAATATTTAGATAACACTGTTAATGCTACTACACAGGTGTATTAAATATATGAAAGGTGTATTTATAGATAATAATTTTCCAGACACCTTGATGCATGGTAAAAAATATAGTAATTATGAGTAATATATGTTATCTCTTATCATTGTTACATTTAAATGAAGTTAAAAAATTTCCTGAAATACAGTTTTATGGATTAATTATATTTGTACATTGTAAACGGAATCTTGTTTTCTTTTTTTGAAAATCTTTTATAAATAACTGTTATCACTTATCACATAAAATATACAACAATCGACGAAAATAATCTTCCTGCCGGGACAAAGACACTGTTGCCACGTGCAAACTGCTCCAAAAAACTACTGACCAACTACTTAAATGGTCTTTAGTTTCTACTTTAGTGAGTGGCTTTAAGCGTTGTGTTAAAAAGACAAAAATGAGACAAAAAGTTCTCTTGCAAGATAGCTAGTACCATGGTACACAGAATAACAAGTATAATACTCCCGAGTGCGAAATTGGGACGAGTTCGTCACAATGAGAGTGATTTTAAATATTCTCTATAAGAACATCGGTGCTTGCATTGTTAATTAGCAATTAACAATTATTTTATAGGTTAATAGAGTTTCTATTGAACTATTCCTGGTAGTGGATGAAGATGTCATACCAGTTCAAAAAACTCTGGGAGCAATTGGGAGGTGTGGTGACTGTGGATGGAAAAGGAATCGAAAAACGAAATATTTTTGTTCAATTTGTAAAAAGTATATTGGTTATAGGAATATCTTAATCCAATTTGCAATGACTGTAACAATATTCCGGCTTAATTTTATTATGATTTTGCGATTTCTTGTTATTAATTTGCCAATGTGATGTTATCAATTTAAAAATAATCATACAATTTAACAAAACAGATTTAAATAAATTAAATCAATATTTTAATGAAGTGAAGTGTAATGTTTCTTGGAATACGAAGTACTTTGATTGATAACTGACTGATATAATGAGTAATGAAAAAAATAACGTTCGATAGAAACTGACTAAGAAAAATCAGCCCAAAGAAAACTATACTCTCCGGAAAGCTTAAATGCTTGTACAGGAGTTACTATTTGTAAACAACGTAGCAGAGAAAACTAAAATAAATCCTAATACAGATACAATTTATGACATAATTTTAAAGATGGACTTTAATTCGATAAATATCTCATATAAATAAAATATCCTCATAGAAGATAGAATCTGCATAGACTGCAGAAGAAGAAGAATTATGCAAAGTATATATAAGGTTCTTGAACTCCTAAGTGGAGCATAGAGCTTCAGTGAAAACGCGCCATCGGGTTCTATTTTGCGCTAAGGCCTTCACCTCATTCCAAGACTTTCCTTGTTTTCTTATCTTGTCCATGATGGATCTTCTCCAAGTTTGTACTGGGCGACCTTTTTTTCGTTTTCCTTGGGGATTCCACTCTAGGACAGTCTTTGCAATACTGGAGTTATTTTTTCGGAGTGTGTGGCCGATCCAACCCCACTTTCTGGACTTTATTTCATTTACTACCCTCTTTTGTTTGGTCAGGTGTAGTAAGTCTTCGTTTCTGATGATGTTAGGCCAGAAAATACGAACAATTCTTCGTAGACATTTATTAACAAAGACCTGCAGTTTGTCTGTAAGGGTTTTTGTCGCTTTCCAGGTTTCACATCCGTAAAGTAGTACAGACATGACATTTGACTGGAATATGCGGATCTTTGTCCTCGTAGTGTAGTCTCCAGACCTCCAAACAGGGTTGAGCATGCTGATGAGCATGCTTGACAATATTCCGGGTTAATTTTATTATGATTTTGCGATCTCTTGTTATTAATTTGCCAATTTGATGTTATCAATTTAAAAATAATCATACAATTTAACAAAACAGATTTAAATAAATTAAATCAATATTTTAATGAAGTGAATTGGCTTGATATGAATGATTATTTTTTGTGTAATGTTTCTTGGAATACGAAGTACTTTGATTGATAACTGACTGATATAATGAGTAATGAAAAAAATAACGTTCGATAGAAACTGACTAAGAAAAATCAGCCCAAAGAAAACTATACTCTCCGGAAAGCTTAAATGAGTCTTTTAATGTTGAATCCGCATTTTTCACATGTACTTAAGTACATGGACTTTAATTCGATAAATATAAGATCCTCATAGAAGATAGAATCGAATTTCAAGAAGACACTTCAGGAGAAATTTCAGGATGGAATATATAACAAGAAGCAATGATGACTGCAGAAGAAGAAGAATTATGCAAAGTGGCATGTAGCTAAAGAATAGGAAAGCCTCTGGCCCAGAAAATATAAGTAGCGAACAACCCAAAGTAGGTATATCTTCCATTCAAAAGAAAAGAAGACGAAAACACTGCAATAATTACAGGGGAATTAGTGTAATATGTTCTGTAATAAGGCTTTAATGGACCTAATATTTTTTAATGGAAATCCTACCATACGTACTATTAAATAAGTTGTGGTTGTGCAAATAATGGTGTCAGTAATGTTATAAGAAACATCACATACATTCAGCATACTATGTGCTGTCGCTAAATATAGTCTTTAGCGACAGCACAGAAGAAGAAAAAGAAGAAGAATTAGATAGTCAGAAGAAGAAGAATTATGCAAAGTGGCATGTAGCTAAAGAATAGGAAAGCCTCTGGCTCAGAAAATATAAGTAGCGAACAACCCAAAGCAGGTATATCTTCCATTCAAAAGAAAAGAAGCCGAAAACACTGCAATAATTACAGGGGAATTAGTGTAATATGTTCTGTAATAAGGCTTTAATGGACCGAATATTTTTTAATGGAAATCCTACGATACCGTACTATTAAATAAGTTGTGGTTGTGCAAATAATGTTGTCAGTAATGTTAGAAACATCACATACATTCAGCATACTATGTGCTGTTGCTAAATATAGTCTTCTGCAGGTCATCATGCAGGGTAGATTCGATGGCAAAAAGGGAATACGTAGAAAAAGGAATTCATGACTGCGAAATATTCGAGAGTGGACAAACATGACTGTAGACGAATTACTCCACGTTGCAAAAGACAGAGAAACTTTTAGGGAGACCAACCTCCGTTAATGGGGACGGCATAGGAAGAAGAAGAATGTGCTGTCGTACTGGATAATTAACATTACCATTTTAATATGATATTATGATATTATAATTATGTCCTAGGAAACTAGAAGGACTCAGACCCTCTACTAGTATCATCAGACCTATAAAATCAGTCGACAGGTAAAGGAAAAATATCCAAAACAAGAAAAACTAAACTTAGATAACCTAAAAGTCTCTGAGGTACAAGAAAGAATTGAGAGAACAGTGGATGAAACATTACTAGAAGAAATCAGAGCAGACTCCACAATAGAAAACCAATGGAACACCATAAGAGGTATCATACTTAACACAGCGAAAGAAGTCCTAGGAACAGAGACACAACGGAGAGAAGAAACATGGTTCGATGAAGAATACAAACAAGCTGTACAGAAAAGAAATGAACCACATAAGAATTATATACTCAGAGTTTAAGGAAAACGAAACACGTAGTGCATACCAATTTATCAAACATTTAAAACAGAGATACAAACCGAAGACTAGCCTCTGCAAAAATAAGAAGGGTGAAATTATTAGCGATATGGACAAAATTAAGAGAACTTGGATGGATATTTTAAGGAATTACTAAACAAAGGGACACAACCACCATTACAACAACAGAGGCAGCAGCAGGCACGGCAGGAGGTACAACAAGGGCTGGGGAAAGATGGAGAAGAAAATGAATTAACTACAGTAAATTCAACTTCAAGCTACGGACGATGGAAACAAATGCACGCTGGAAACACGCGTTTGTTCAGGGCCGGACTAGTAAATTAAAGCTGCAATACAAAACCTTATATAATTTGTAGACGTCTGACAGGTACAGATTATAGTACACCAATTTTTTAAATATAAAAATGATTTACAAAGTCGAGAGTTATTAACAACAAAATAAAGTATACAAAAAAAGTTTATAAAATTACCGTATTTTATCTTAACTTTCAGAATCTGATGTACTGTTGTCATCATTAAAGTTGATAATGATAGGCTCAATTTGTGCCTCAATTAAATTGTCCAACTCCCACATTTTTGGCTCCACTTCTTCTTTTACATGTTTGACGCAGTTTTTCCATTTTTCCATGGTTACAGCAGACACAGCTTCATGAAATAAATTTTTAATGTCAGCAAATTTAAATGTTGTGTTATGCCATGCTACATAATTCTTGACTTCCGCCCATACAAGCTCGATTGGATTGAACTCGCAGTGATACGGTGGCAACCTTAAAACTATTCTATTTGTGCTTCTTACCAGTTCATCTACTATGTACTTATTATATTCGCCTTTATGTTGTTTAACGATTTCTAAAAGTTGCACCTTTAACATCGTTTCTTCAAAGGGAATGTCTTTTGAGCGAAGCCAATTTTGAATATCTGCCTTTTTTGTAGCCATAATGGGAATTTTTTCCAATTTTCTGGAATGGTAAGGGGCATTGTCCATTACAATTATAGCATTTTTTTCCAGTGTTTGGAACGCTAAAGTAGGATTATCTTGTAATTCACATTTGTATGTATTAACCATTATTTTTTTGATTCTTATATCTACGTGATTTTTCTTAGCTCTTTTCCTAGGAGGACTTAGCGTTAACAGTTCCTCATTTTCATTTGCCGACTCCGTATCAGACATATTAAATAAATGGATTTATTATACTTTTCTCAACTAAAATAACAAAATGGGCATTTTCAAATTTACTTTTATAGTAGAGGATCCGATATAAGGTTTACCTACACCGCTTTGGTAAATGTGATATTTTTTACTAATGATTTTGATCCTTGAAAATCGTCATCTATCGTTCTTCGTCTGTCAATTCTTTTTCGTCTGTCAATTCTTGTTCGCCTGTCAATTCTTCCTTGTCTTCCAGTTTTAAATTATTTATAACTCGAACACGATCAACTTAAGAAAAATTACAAAATAAATTTTTGTTTAGAATGATCCAAAAAATCTAAAACAATATCTGCCCGGGTTGATTTTTTTTAAATATATAAAAAAAGGTATTTTTTAACTCTTTTCGGCACATCGGATTGAAATTTGAACCACCAAATTTTTGCTACATGTTGTACAGTAGTCCACAAAATGAATCACTTATTAATCTATTTTTATCAAGTTACACCTACGCAAGTGGTTTGTATTACTTATTCCCTCTGTCCCTATTAAGTGTTATCTTTAATTGGTAAAATTCCCACGGTATAGTTATTGGCCAAACGCGAATGGTTATCAGTTGTTTCTTGAAAAGTGAGGTCATTTTACTTTTTACGTGTGCAATTGAATCTTTCTATGCCCCAAGGGTCCATTGTAGAAAATTTATAAAATCTCGTGCCGCAAAGAGTTTAAATTAATTATAGTCAGGACAAAATTATATCGGGCACCTCTTGTTTTTCATAATTTTTAACATACTAAATAATTTTTATCCATTAAACATATCAGTGCAGGTCGATATTATATCTTATCTTATGGCTATTATAAATGCTTTATTATACTTACAGGAATTATTTTAAAGTGGGGAAAAAGTTTGTATCGACTATAATTAAATGTTCTTAAAAATGCTTTGCACTATCCACACACGAGCTAACGATTAACAAATAAACAAACCAACAAACAGCTTTGCACAAAAATTACTGGGCCATTTCGCATTCGACAGAGGACGGAGCGGAAAAACGAAGTCCGCACCTGTTAGGGCTAACTGCCTGACTTACGATCGTTCGACAATTTGGCCAATAGCAAGGCGTTCGTCACGTGTAGACTCGAATATCACGCGGTGACTTGTGTTGATTCTGTCCGTAACTTGAAGTTGAATTTACTGTAGACCGCCAACGTTAGAGGAGCTCCAAACGGAAATCCACATACAAAAAAGTCATAAAGCACCGGGAATAGATAAAATACCGGCAGAAGCTCTGTCGGTGAAAAATCTGTCAGGAACTGTTATTATTCTTCAGCTTACGGCCACAGAACACGTTACGAAGGGTTAAGGTAAGTATTACACTTTACAAACAAAATAAAATTATTTGTCATCTTTTTATTTTTACAAAACTTATAATATATCTTAAGCTTCTATCATGGTTATACCAAACATAATTAAAAATCCGAGAAGTATTGCACCGAATTGTTTAAGTCCATCTCTTTTATCACCTTGTAGAATCTCAAAAAAGACCACGTACATTAAAGTTCCTGACGCTAAACCTTGTAATATCACAGATACTAATGTAGTTGACGAACTGTCAGTTTCGCTGACCATTATTCCAATACCTATTCCAGCTGGACTCACAACAGCAAACATAAATACATAAATAATCACGAGATACGTTTTCAAACCCGATGTTACTAGTTCTACACCGATACAAAAGGCGATCACTAATTTATGTGCACTTACGGCTCCGAACATATACCACACTGTGCTGGGAGAACTTTCTAAGCCCACAGCTAGACCCTCAAAGAGTTCGTGTACTGAAAGAGCTAACACCACTAGTAGTCCTCTAATTATGGCGACTGTGGAACTTCCACCGTGAACAGGTGTATGGGAATGATGGTGAGAATGTGAATGGGAGTGTCCATTGTGTTCTGCTTCTATAGCCAACTCTTGACGAAGTCTCTTCACGTCAGGGATTTCCCCCCTTCTGATGGAAATACTTCGTTTTAGTGCCAAACCTAAATCGACATCAACTGGTTCTTTTAAAGGTATTTTCATATCTGGAGGCTTCTCCTTGTATTCCAAATAAACATGGACGCATTCTTCAACGAGATACATTATGAAAAATCCAACGCACATTAATACTTCTGCGTAGTGTATTTCGACGTTTGGAGTTAGATCCAACTTCTCAAAATTTTCACTGACTTCCGGCAATAAATGAATGAAAGTGGTACATAGGAGGACGCCGCCGCCCAAGCCGAGAAGAAGTTTTACGTAGGCGTTACTTTTCGCATCGGAACTCCAATTGAGCCATTGATTTAACTTGATCGGTATGTTTCCTATAATGAATGAGGCTGTGAAGAGAACGCACATAGCTGTAGTCTTAGCTATGGTGGCGCTTCCTTCAGACTCCTGATGATCATGATCATGATGGGAATGTAGAAGAATTCGGGGAGGCATTGTTTATCTGAAAAAAGAAAGAAAAGAAATAGTTAAAAACTTAGTCTTTAAAATTTTATAATGATATATGTATAACAATAAAACACTGAAAACTTTGTTTTCAAACTTCCACAAAATTTATTTTAAATATTATCACTACAGCTGTTTCGGCTGATTGCCTTTCTCAAGTGATCTATTTTTGGCTTGGGTTTACAAATTTATAGTCTCTAATGAAATAGGTTGAGGAGGGGAGAACTGTTTGTCTCAAGTTGGTCATTCAGAATTATATCTGTGTTTTTTAATTTGTTGATTTCCATAGATTCTAACAAAGATAGCTTAAGGCCTTTATTTTGAATGTGAAGAATTTTAAATTTGTCATTAAAAGAATGATTATGATCTAGAAGGTGAAGTGCGTATGTCGAATCTGTTTTTCTATTCTTGAAAGCCCTTTTATGTTCTGCTATTCGTTTATCAAAGTTTCTACCAGTTTGACCGATGTAAGTTTTTGGGCAGTCGCCACATTGAAGTTTGTACACACCACTATTTAAGTGTTTTTTTATTTTGGCTCTTGTTATTTTTAATATATTTGCCTAGGTTGTTATTTGTTCGGAAAGCTGGTGTTATTCCTTTCTTTTTTATGTGTTTGGCAATTTTTGTTGTTATTTTGCCTGTATATGTAATCGAGCAGAAGGTACTGGGTTTTTTCTCTGGTGGTGGAAATACTAATTTCAGGGCTTTCTTGTGTAGTTTTTGATTTAACATTTTATTAATTGTTTGTTCGTTGTATCCGTTGTTTACTGCTATTTGCTTAATTATATTTAATTCTGTCTCAAAGTTGTATTTTGACATCGGAATTTCTGTTAATCTATGTAACATACTATGATAAGCTGCCAGTTTATGTTGTGTTGGATGGGATGATGAATTGTGTATAGTCGTGTCAGTATGGGTAGGTTTATGAAATATGGAGAAGTCATGTTTGTTTTGAAGTCTGCTAATTTTTAAATCTAAAAAATTTATGGATTGATTTTGTTCTGTTTCTATTGTAAATTCAATATGACTATGAAGTGAATTAATATACGATAAAAAGTCGAGTCGAGTTGCCTGTTAGTTCCTGTGAAACATACCAGTACGTCGTCTACGTATCTCCACCAATATAAAAACTGTTTGAATACGGGATGTTTTGAAATCTTTGTCTCTAGATGATCTATAAAAATATCTGATAGCAATGGGCTTAGAGGATTACCCATTATAAGTCCTGCACTGTTATTTGTATATATTTTATTATCAAATTCAAAGTAGTCCTGGTTTATGCAAACTTCAAGAAGATGTAAAATTTCAGATGTAATTATTGGATTTGTACTATTTTGGTCTAAAAGGTTTTTTACTAGAATAAAAGTTTCTGTAGGAGGGATACTAGGAAAAAGAATAAAATAGTACAAATCCAATAATTACATGTGAAATCGATGACTAAATAGCAGTTTTTAAGAGGACATTGACCTAAGTGTACAATAGTAATAAATATCATAAAGTTTGGTGAGTGCCAAATTGAATATCTACCCAAAAGAATACTAACGGAAGAAAGTAAGCTATAAGAAAAAACAGGTGGAAGAAGAAAGTTAAAAAAGACATAGAAGAACTTAAAATCCCAAACTGGAAAAATAAAACAGCAATCAGGAAAAAATGGAAATGAATAGTAAACCAAGCCATGGACCTTGTTGGCATTAAGTTAGACAGTAAAACAATCAGAAATAACAGACAAAAATTGATTCCAAGATACCCGGAAAACTTTAGAGAAGCATTAGCAGAAGCTGACCTACCAGTGACTACCGGAGACTCTGACAAAACGTGGGAATATACAAAGAAATGGATCACTAAAGCCCCATCAACAATACTAATCCCAAGGACAAAATAACTAGGAAAAACATTGGATGACTGAAGATTGGATGACTGAATCTTGTAGAAGAGAGACGAAAACCTAGGAACTGCACATCAAATGCAAAACAAAAAGAAATAAACGTCAGAAACAGATCATCAGAGATAATAGTGGAAATACCATAAAAACCCAGACGGAATCGCATAGGTGTGGAAACAATATAGCGAAATATTATTGTCTAACAATGACCCAGACAATAATACAGAGAAAAGAAATTGTGAAAAAGAACCTCAATTATTGAAATTAGAAATTGAGGCGCTAATTAAAAAACTAAAATGCAGAAAAGCAGATAGGGAAGATTTAATAACAGCTGGAACACTCAAAGAAATGAGAGAATTGGGGACGGAAGTAATGTTTAGAATTTGCAATGAGATCTGGAATACCGGAAAGTGGCCAAATGACTGGGGTAAACTTACGTTTATTCCCATAATAAAAAAAGTTCACCGACAGATTGCAGTAATTACGCTACAGTAGCATTGATATCACATGCGAGCAAAGTACTTCTAACTATCATCAATGAAAGACTAAAATCAATTATCTTACCAAAAATTCCCCAAGAATAATGCGGATTCGATCCAGGTAGAGGAACAAGAGAACATATTCTTAATATTCGTCAAATTATCGAAAAATCTCGAGAGTTTTACATAGAAACATATTTATGCTTTGTTAACTATTCCCAAGGCCTTCTATAACGTAAAATGGGATATCATATGGCATATCCTTAGAGAAATGGGTACGCCAGAACATCTTATCTATTTATTACAAAAACTAAATGTAAATAGTACTGATTATGTGAGAGTTATTAATGTTGTTTCGAAGAACTTCAAATTTAAATCTGAAGTTCGACAGGGATGCATAATATCCCCTATTCTATTTAATGTATATAGTGAACATATTATACGTCAGTTTTTTGAGGAATGCTCTGAAAAACCTACGTTATGCTGATGACACGGTTATATTGACGTCATCACCAGAAGAACTGGAACAAATTATGAATAGATTAGGCACGGTGAGTACGAAATATGGTTTAAAATAAATATGCAGAAATCCAAAATGATGAACATCGATAGAATATCAGAAACAACCAAGAAGACGTGGTTTAATACATCGACAACCGTACTATTCAGAAAAGCAGCAAGCAAAGTTAGGATAGCCATGGTACTCGCCAACATCCGGAATGAATAGGCACCGTAAAAAGAAGAAGAAGAACCAAGAAGAGGTAAGAAACATGGCAGGTTACGAAGTAGAATAGAATAGAATAGAAATATGCTTTATTGTCACTGAAAATTATTGAACAATTTTATGGACAAAGCTAAAAAATAAATCAGTCAAATAATACAAAAAGTATAAAACAAAAACAATATAGTAAAAAACAAAATAACACAATTTTAAATTAGTAAAATTATTGTATAACCTACATAATTTGTACAAACAACAACAAATGAGACAAATTGTAGCCACTGCTTGAGACACCCAAATGTAATTATAAACAATACTAATTTTGTTTCTTTGTTATACATTAAGAAACTCGTCAACTGAGTAATATGGTCTTTCTGAGAGATAGATTTTTGTCACCTTACGAAACTTAATGAAGGATGTTGCGGATTTAATTTCTCTTGGAAGGTGATTATAAAGTTTCTTTGCACGATATAGAATAGAATTCTTTACTAGCTGAGTGGACGGGATCGGCAAATAAACGTTACAATCCGAATTTCTAATGGAGTAGCCATGGTCAGGTCTATCGGGAAAAATGTTTAGATGCTTTCGAATCAAACAAACCGTTTCCAAAATAAATAAAGAGGGAAGCGTCAAAATTCCGTGATTTTTGAAGTAAGTCTTGCAATGAGTTGTTTGTTTGAGACCAAATAGATAACGGATTGCTCTTTTTTGCAACTTAAAAATAGTATCAAATTGGGCCGCTGTACTAGAACCCCAAAATGGAAGCCCATATCGAAGATGGGACTCGAACAATGAGAAATATGCCATTTTGGCAGAAGATAAATTTAGTTCCTTCGAAACAGATCTTATTGCAAAGCAAGCTGAGGCTAGTTTCTTCCTTAAGGAGCCAGTATGCAAGGACCATTTGAGATCACTGTCAATGAGAATACCTAGAAATTTCACGGAATTTACGATATTGATTTGGCTCTCATTCAAAAGCAAGGGTTGCATGACTCCTTTATAAGATAATGCTACAGTCTTATCCACGTTAAAGCTAAGTAAGTTGGAGTCTGACCAAGCCTTGATTATAAGTAAATCATCGGTTATAATTGAATGAAGCGTTGAAATATCAGAGCTGCTCCATGTAATACTGGTATCATCAGCAAATAGAAAAATTTTCCCTTTAATTTTTAAGTAAGTGATGTCATTAATGAAAAGTAAAAAAAGAATGGGACCTAATACTGAACCTTGCGGTACTCCACACTCAATATCTTTACAACTAGAGTCGGTGTCATTTATTCTAACCAATTGTTTCCTACCTACCAAGTAAGTTTTGAACCAGTTCAAAGACACACCCCGAATTCCATAGAAAGTTAATTTTTTTAATAGAATGTCGTGATTTACGCAGTCAAAGGCTTTGGAATAGTCGCAGAAAACGGTGGCGGAGGAGAGGTTACTGTTTAGTGATAGATATACATCATGTAACACAGAAAATATGGCATCACTAGTGCATTTATTAGACAAAAAGCCGATCTGATTTTGCGATAAAATATTATATTTAAGGAGAAAGGGCATAAGTCGAACTTTTATAAGTCTTTCAATAATTTTTGATAGTGCTGGTAACAAGGCAATTGGTCTATAGTTGCAGGCATCAGATTTTTCTCCACCTTTATGAAGAGGAATGACGATGGCAGTCTTTAGGCAGTTAGGGAATGTACCTTTTTCAAGGGAATCATTTACTAGCGAGACCATGACGTCCAAAACATTATGCGGTAGATTTGAGAAAATTTTAATAGATAATCCATCTGTACTACAGGACGATGTGCTTTTTATACTACGAATTGTTGAAATGAGTTCCGTCTTATCAACTGGTCTTAAAAAGAAGGTATCAGCAGTGGTACGACAATTTAATTATTTAGGCTCCGTTATTACTTACAGTGGAGATATTTTGGACATATAACTAGAAAAGAGAAGGCATGGGGCGAATGATAGTTGAAGGTAACGTAGCGGGTAGAAGATCCAGAGGAAGATCGCTAGTACGATGGTCAGATCAAATAAAGGACATGACTGGTTACATATTCTCCGAAGCAAAACAACACGCACAGGAGAGAGATAATGGGAAAGAAATAGTCAAACAAATTATATGACGCCACTACATGCTTACGAAGGAGTAAGCACAGAGAAGGAGTTGGATTGGTAACTGGATAACTCATTTTAAATAGCTATTCCGTGGTTCCGAATTGATTCCTTTTAATTTTTTAGGACATATGAGTAAATATTCATCACTCTTTATGTCAAAAAATATTAAATTCCGTAATTTTATTTATTAAGAAATATAAGAGAGGAAGATTAATTTATTCATCTTTTTTTGCTCTCAAACATAATACCACTCATAAAGTTAATCTTTAAGTACACATCAGGTGATTTTTTAAATCTTCTTAATATCTAAATAAATCCAACAAACTTCAAGATTAGAACATTCATTTTTTAAAGGTTCTTCCCCTTTCTATGAACATATTTACATACATTTAGTTTGTTTGAACATAGGTGTTGACAAAACTTTCATCAATATATAGATAAGTACTTTGTATCATATTCGTACTAATACACGATGCAATATCAAAAAATTATGTTGCATCAGATAGTTACTACGTAGCTGACGCAACATCTATAAAAAATTGTTGAATATTTAATAACGCAATGAACAAAAATAAAAGCATAAAACATAAAAGCTATTACACACCAAATAAATGTATCTTTCAAAGAGGGCGTTTTGCTGACAGATCTAAAGGTGTCACTATGAATTCCCAGGTATGAAAGGGATGACAGTCAATTGGCTGAAATCTAATTCTTCGCATAAACTAAAACCAAGAAATACCTGTTGCGATTGCGACTTACTGGGATATTCTCAGTTTGACATTGTTTTAGGTATAGGTAAAATTGGTCCTTTTGTAGCAAAAAACATCTTCACTTAAAAAATATACAAAAAAGCTACAAAAGTGATAACTAAACATACAAAAATTAGAATCCACACCGAAATCAAGTGATGGTGATGAAGAACAACAGTAGCAATTCTTTAAAAATGCAATTATCGGACTAAGTCTCAGAGAACTCACAACAACCAGATGCAAGAAAGGAGATTGGATGACAGAAAAAATCTTGGAAATGATGGAGGATAGAAAAAGGCAAAAGAATATCAACATGACTCTAGTATCAACAGTTGTATAATCAAAGAAGAGAAACTAAAGAGATTTATTTTGCTGGAAAATACCAAGAAATAGAAGACTTACAAATCAAATATGATAACTTCAATCTCCATAAGAAAGGTAAAGAGTTAGCTAGGATACCAAAACAAAAAACCTCAAACATACTATTGGACAAACAAGGAAACATATTAGTGGAGACGGAACAAAAATTAGGAAGATGGAAAGAATATATGGAGGAATTATTCCATGGCCAGATACAGGAAAATATATATGAAGATAATCAGAATAAAGACGAGGGACCCGAAATATCAAAGTCAGAAGTTATGCATGCAGTAAAGTCCATAAAAAATAATAAAGCTGCTGGTCCAGATGAAATAGCAAGTAAATTGCTGAAACTGGTCAATGAAAAAAACATAGATCTTTTACTCCAACTAATGAATCCAATCTATTCTACAAATAATGTAGTGATTATCGAATGATCAGTCTCATGTCACATACCTCAAAAAACCTGCTAAAAATCATCCATAATTGAATACACGCTAAGCTGGAGATGGATATTAATGATTCCCAGTTTGGATTTCGGAATGGAGTGGGCACAAGAGAGGCACTATTTTCTTTTAACATGCTCAACCAAAGATGTTTGGATGTTAATCGAGATCTTTATGTATGTTTTATAGACTACAATAAGGCATTCGATAAGGTAAAACATAACCGACTTATAGAAGTACTCACAAAAAAAAAGAATATGGATGTGAAGGATGTAACATTGATATCAAATTTATATAGATAGAAAATATAATAAAAGAAAGGAAATTTCAATATCTCGGACATGTGATGAGAGGCGAGAGATACAACATCTTGAGACTCATATTTCAAGAAAAAATAAAGGGTAGAAGAAGCATAGGAAGAATTCGCGTATCCTGGTTGAAAAACCTGAGAGAGTGGTTTGGTTGTAGCTAAAGACAATTGTTCAGAGCAGCTGCCTTGAAGATCAGAATAGCCACAATGATTGCCAACCTTCGCCGCAGATATGACCCTATGCCTTTCTTTGAACGAATTAATCGATTACTTTATAAATATAGCATAATATTTTTAAAAATATACCACCCTTGTGAAAACCCTCCTCCTCAATGGACTGTAAATAAACCAACTGTGATCACTGATCTATCAAAATTTAATAAATATGAAAACCCACCAGCCATATTAATAAACCACTTCAAAGGTACTATGAATAGATTTAGCGACTACCGACAGATTTACACAGATGCATTAAAAACAACGGACGAAATTTTCTCTAATATTAATAATGCTAAATTTAAGTTGAATAACAACTGGACTATCTCCAATGCAGAACTATATGCAATCCTTGAAGCTCTAATATTCATTAACAAATCGGGTCAGAGAAATTACACAATCATAACTGACTCAATTAGACATATGAATGCTGGTCTATTATACTCTATCGTTCAGATGTCTAATAGACCTGAAGAAAGCGTTCGATAAAGTAAAGCTTAAAGATGTAATTCACCTTCTTTACGATAGAGAAATTCCACTAAATGCTATAAAAACAATAGAGAACATTTACCAGAACAACAATATGGAAGCCAGAATAGATGACCAGATTACAGATCCAATAGATATGGGCAATGGAATAAGACAAGGAGACTCGCTTAGTCCAACGCTATTCAATCTAATCATGGATGAAATCATCAATACTATTAATAAAGGCAGAGGATACAAAATGGGGAACAAAGAAATCAGAATACTCTGCTATGCAGATGATGCGGCCCTAATTGCTTCCAATGAAGACGATCTACAAAGACTAACCCATAGATTCAACACAAGGGCAAAGGACTTTAATATGGTGATCTCTACACAGAAAACTAAAACAATTGTAATCAGTAAAGAACCAATTAGATGTAAACTGGAAATCGACGGTATCAGCATTGAGCAAGTAATGGAGACAAATTACCTAGGAATTACACTGTCTAGCTATGGAGATGTGGAGAAGGAAGTGAAAAATCAAGTACAAAAAGGCTAATAAAATAGCAGGTTGTCTTAATAACACGATATGGCGCAATCCCCACATTAATACCGACGTGAAATCAAGAATCTACAAAGCAACAATAAGACCAATAATGACATACACTTCAGAGACAAGACTGGATACCTCCAAAACTCAGCAACTACTAGAAACAGCGGAGATGCGTTTACTGAGGAGAATTACAGGAAACACACTGAGGGATCGAATGAGGAGTGAAGAGATCAGAAGAAAATGCAATATACCAGAAATAAATGAGTGGACACTGAATGGAAAAAAGAATGGAACGAACACATAAACAGAATGAAAGAGACCCGATTAGTCAGAATAGCGACAAATCACCAAAAGGTAGAAGAAGTATCGGGCGACCACGCAAAAGATCTAGTGATAACCTCCAATAGAGGCATTAATCGACATTGAACAAGCATTTTGCTTATAAAAAAGAAGAAGAAGAAGAAGATAACTGACTCAATGAATGCCCTTTACGACATCCAAAACATATACTCCAGCAACTCTATTCATAAAGACATTTACAAATAACTTCTAAATTCTGCAAAGGAAAACAAACATGTGGTATTAATTTGGGTTCCATCTCATATTGGAGTACAAGGTAACGAGATTGTGCACTGTATAGCTCACGAAGCAGCGGCAAGTGATGGTCAAGTTCAACTAAATAAAATAGTGCTAAGTGATCTTAAATTGTGCTTAAAAAACATAGTTATTTGAGCGTGGCAAAACAAATCGTCGCAGTGTTCCGAAAAACTAAGTCAAATTAAAGACAATGCTTTACAAAAACAAGCCTTTGTGTTACCTACAAAAAAACAAGTCATCTTTACTCGACTTCGACTTGATCACACCCGCCATACACATCTTTACCGAATCAAAAGAGACAACTCTCCATACTGCAATCAGTGTCAAACCAACAGTACAGTAAAACATGTTTTAACCAAATGTCAAATTTTCCAGGAAACAAGAAGTAAACTCAACCTTCCCAGCGACATAGGCGATCTTTTTAGAGACAATAATCATCTAAACAACATTATAAAGTTTTTAACGGCTATAGAAATAAAATATATTTAAATTAAAATCTAGTTTGTGTCACAAATTACGTATAAAAATTTTCTTTCATGTTAGTTATTTGTTCTATGTATTTTCCGTTGTTGTGGTCTATAACTTCAGTGATTCGGACGACATAAAATAAATAAAAAAAAATAGATAAATATTTACATTTTAATATGTCAAAGTAAAAATTGTACCTCATACAATATATTATATCTTAATGATGACAAATACAATTAAATAGACATGAAATTGATTGATGAAATTTTAAACTTCCAAAACACAATGCACCGAACATTTTTTAGTGTAAATTATCAAGCGATAAGCTTGAGATTCTATAAAAAACTTACTTGTCTACAGCATTTCTCTCATCCGATAAAGAACGCCAACCTTATAGGTTGATACACGTCACAAAAAACAATGTCCACAATTCCATTGTATCAGTACTTCATATTCTTATATAGCTCTAGATAACCATAATCATTTCATACAAGAGATAACGGCAGGTGGTAGTCATATTTAACAAAAAATTACGATATTTTTATTGAAATAACTATTGTTAAGTTCCTTTCCGTTAAGTTCCGACATTGTATTAATAACAGATAAAAGGAAAGAATTACAAAATATGACGGATGAATTAAATAGCGAATCAACAAAAATAGGTCTACAAATGACCGAAAATTATAACCAACCAACCAGAAGAATTATTAATAATTACAATTGCACTAACAACTATAGAACAAGTAAAAGAATATGTATATTTGGGACAACTAGTTAAATTAAATAAAGAAAATCAGACCGGAGAAATAAAGAGAAGGATACGATTGGCTTAGGTATTCTTCGGAAAACTTTTCTATATACTAAAAAATAGAAAATAGCCCCAATATTTAAAAAAAAGTCTTCAACCAATGTATAGTATATAATGGAATCACTGAATTTTTTTTCATTTTTTCAATATTCACAGTTGGCAACACTACCTACACAGTTGACAGCTGACCAAGCATTGAAAACATAACCTTACTGTGTGTTGGTGTGTTTGAGTGTGTTTTAGGTCATTTCTTACCAAGCTTGTGTTGTTTTGGGGGTTTTTGTACTATTTTGTGTTGTTTTTGGTTTTATTCCAACATGGATATTACGCCTAGGAAGCGTGAAACGATTGTCACGTTGAGTGAACACACTAGTATGTCACAAAGAGAGATTGCTAGAACGTGTGGAGTGAGTCAGGGGGTAGTAAGCAAAATTTTGAAGCGTAAACGAGAAACGGGATCAGTGGATGTGAAAAGGTTAGGAAAATGTCGAAGAAAGAGAAAAACAACACCAGCAGATGATAGCTTTTTACTTCGAAAGAGCAAATTGGATCCAAGAAAATCAAGCCAAGACCTACAACAAGATCTAGCAGTATCAGCTGTAGTGATTCATGACTCAACTGTTCGTAGAAGACTTTTGGAGAATGGTAGAAGAGCAATTCGTTCACAGAAAAAACAGCTTCTAACTGAACGAATGAAGAAACAAAGGCTACTGTGGGCCAAAAAATACTCTAATTGGACTGTAGGCGACTAGGAAAAAGGTACAGCGGTCAAAATTCGTCAGGAAGTCTGACAATGAAAAGCTTACACCATCTTATATTGATCAAACCGTAAAACATCCAGTCAAGAAAATGTTTTGGGGATGTTTTTCATACATGGGGGTTGGATCTTTGGTGCCAATTGAAGGCATGATGAACAGACAAAAATACAAATCCATGTTGGAAAAGTATTTGGACAAACAACTTCAAAAATGTCAACCCCAAGGAGGAGCGATTCTTCAACAGAACTCTGCTCCCTGTCACAAATCAATGGAAATGATGGCATTTTTCAAAAATAAGAAGATTAATGTTTTAGATTGGCTCGGTAATTCGCCCGACCTCAACCCCATTGAAAATTTATGGGCCATTTGCAAAGCTAGACTGCGAAAAATCGACTGTACCACTAAAATTGCATGAAAGGATATCTGACAACTGCCAGAAACTCATAGAATCTATGCCAAAACGGGTACAAGCAGTAATTGCTGCCAAAGGGGGACATATTTCCTACTGAATGATGTAAGTTTACCTTTATAGTTTTGTCAAAATATATTTTTTTACTAAATAAACTATTTTTTCATTAAAACAGCCTATGATTCCATTAATTCGCACAATACTGTATACTTCCTGTTCTTACCTACGGTTCTCAAACTTGGACGTTTACAAAGGAAAACATAGAAAAAGTAGCAAAGACCCAAAAAGCCATGGAAAGGCAAATTCTGAACATCAGGTTATCAGACAAGAAAAAAAATACTTGGTTCCGCAACAAAACAAAATTGACCGATGTACCAACGCAGATAGCAGAACTTAAGTGGAAATTCGCTGAACTTGCCATAAGACAGAAAGACGACAGATGGAATAAGATGATTATACACTTGAGACCATATAGTTACAAACGAAAAAGAGGAAGGCCACAAATGAGGTGGGCTGTATTCAAAATTGGACAGCAAGGCTGTATACAGCTGTATACACAGATAGAGAAGTTCCTTTTCCTAGACTATTGTCAAGTTTATTTTAAAAACTGTTTACTTATTTACCCTCACACGATTAATCTTTTTTTAGAAACTGCCAGGCCCAACTAGTTAAGGACGGGTGACGTATTCGCAACACAGGTACTACGGTAAGGTGGAGCCTCACGATGTTTCGGCATTGTCCCGCTTTATTTGGTGTCGGACTTGTAGGAGCAGTGGAGTCGCTAATGGACGTATGCCTAAAGGCCAGGTAGACCAAGTCCTGCCAAATTTATATTTAGAGGGGAACAAAATCAGGCTATGTACTAGAGTATTGTGGCAGTTCCGTATCCGGTCTTGGAATATTGATCTGAGACATATCTATTCTCTCCTGTGTCCAAGTACTGGTTGGACACTATCCGTTTCTTGCCGGACCGAGTGTTGATTAAAGGTCAATTCAGACACATCAGTCACGTCATAGTCTCGGCGCCGAACCGGTCCTGTTTGGTCACAGAACTATCAACTATCTGACAGCTGGGAAACTGTTTGTCAACTGATGAGTGTGAATGCCGGCAACATATTTGTATTAAAGAATATTTTGTATGACGGATTGTTCGGTTCGGCGCAATCACTGTGACGAGACGTGACTGATGTGTCTGAATCGACCTTTACCCGCATTATCTCTATTCTTTCGACCAGTTTCCTACCGTCTGTGTCATGTGTGTAAGTAATATTACAGCATAATTGCCATTTAGATTTTATATCAGTGGGTTATACCGCCGTGGATGCCGTCGTGGCCAAGATTGACGTTTTGAAATTGTATATATATATATATATATATATATATATATATATATATAACGAGTTTATTAAGATTATAAGAATAGAGAAAGCCCGCAGTGCCTTTAACAATATGAAACAAATGTTGTGTAGCCGTAACCTAAGCCTAAAGCTGAAAATGCTTACGAATGCTTAAATGTTATGTTTTCTCGGTCCTGTTGTATGGGGTGGAGGCGTGGACACTAAATAAGCAATGTATGGGTAAGCTGGAGGCATTTGAGATGTGGGCGTACCGACCAATGTTAAAAATCTCCTGGAAGGATAAGATAACTAACCAAGTTGTATTAGACAGGATGAACAAACAAAAGGAGGTCGTATTGAGTGTTAAAATGAGGAAACTACAATACCTGGGACATATTACACGTGGGAATAAATATCAACTGTTACAACTAATTATGCAAGGAAAGATTGAAGGTAGGCGCAGCATAGGTAGGAGAAGAATGTCGTGGTTGAGAAACCTCAGGGAGTGGTTTGCTTGCACTTCCATACAATTGTTCCGAGCGGCAGCCTCCAGGGTCAAAATTGCCATGATGATAGCCAACCTTCGTAGCGGAGATGGCACGTGAAGAAGAAGAATATAACGAGTTTATTACAGCTGCCGCCGTTTCTCGCAACCTAGCTTCCAACGCTTCGCAATCGTTTCAGTCATCTACTTGTAGACCCCTATCTTCCATTGCACCTTTTACTTCTTGCCTCCACGATCTTCTTGGTCTTCCCTTTTTCCTGCGGTTGGTGGGGATCCACTGTAACATTCTCTTTGGCCATCGTTGATCATTTATCTTGTCTACATGGCTATACCATTTCAGCCTTTTGCATTTTATAGTTTCCAGGATGTCAATGTCTATGCCCATACGCTCTCTGATTTCAGTATTCCCTACTCTATCTCTTCTAGTGGGTCGGCAACATCTTCTCCAATAATTCATTTCCATTGCTTTTATTTTGGATGCGTCATTTTTATTTATTACCCAAAGATCTGAACCATATGTAGCAATGCTTTCTATGATACTTTTGTATATCCTTGAAATTGTATATATGTATAATCCGACAAGCGAGAGCTGGCGGGTGAGCTGCGCGAAAATAGAAAAGGAATTATTCTAAGAGAGATAGGAGAGGTACTTAATCGCGATTATAGGTATATAGTATAGGTACTTAAACGGTTATACACGATGTGAACTCCTAGCCGACTGCAATAGAAATGAGCAATTCCTTCCACTTTTTAATTTGTTCTACGCGCAACCCGCCAGCTCTCGCTTGTCGGGTTATATATATGTATTGTATATATTACCTGGGAAATAATTTTACTTTGTTATTTATTTATTTCGAATATATTTTTATTTAATTTAAACCTAAGTTTTACTGAGTCTGCTGTCTAGAAGAGCTACTTGTCACTCTAGACTCTCTACCATTATCCATTTTGTATTCTTTCCGTTGACAGACCCTTTCCATTGAATTCATTTTTTAATGCATTTAACAGAGTTTGAAGATCTTCTCTACTCTTTGCCATTATGACGATGTCATCTGCGTATCTGATGCTATTAATAATTTCACACCTTTGTAAAAAATAAAAGAAAGTATTTTAAAAGTTCTAGTAAAAGCCCAATAACCACCTTTACACATTCGTAGGCAAATATTAGCCAACAAACGTCTAATAACATGCAGATCATTTAATACAACTATGGTTAACAAAATGGGTTTACTTTTGGTAGAAAATTTAACAAATTCTTACTGGAGAATAAACAATTCTCCTCTTCTTGCAGAATCTTTTATTGATACCATCATATTACGAACGAAATGGTGTTACGTAGAATGGGAAGAAACAGAGAATATTTGACCACCATTAAAAGGCGAAAGACAACATATTTCGGGCACGTACTTAGAAATGATTGGTGGTAGCGGGTAGACACTCTTTACGATCCCGGTAAAGACAGGTCTACTTCAGGGATGCGCCCCTGCCCACGCGAGCTCGGCTTTTTCTCCCAATCTTCCTCAGGGAGAGAAGCGGATCCTAATCCCTAAATCCTACCCACCAACCCAGACCTAACCAAATCCTTCCCCTCCCTCCTCAACCCGCACTGGACCAGCGTGAGGAGATAACGGTCCAAACCTTCAAGTCAATGTACATGACAAAAAAGAAAAGGCCCCCAGTGCCCAGCACTTCCCAGAGTCTTGATCACGGCAGCGATCAAACAACTAACGGAAGGGGGGGTGCTAAGAATCCCTGGGTAAGACCCGGCTGCCACAAGATGACAATTTGGCTATGCTCCTACAATATTCGAACACTGACAGACGACAATAGATTCCCAGAAATAGAAAGTGAACTAAAGGATATAAAATGGGATATCCTTGGTATATGCGAGACCAGAAGAAAAAGTGATGAGTATATAATACTAAAAAATGGCACACATTTTATGCATAAAGGTGGCGAATACACTGGAGTGGGATTCTTGGTAAAACAAAGCCTCACACAGTGTATCGAAGAATTCAAGCCCATCTCAGACAGAGTAGCATATCTCATCATCAGGATTAATAAAAGAACCACTCTGAAAGTGATCCAAGTGTACGCTCCGACCAAAAGCCACGACGATGAAGAAGTAGAAATATTTTATGATGAAATAAGAACTGCTATAGAAACAAATAAAGCAAATTACGAAATACTATTAGGAGATTTTAATGCTAAATTGGGCAAAAAAGAGGAAGATTATGAACATTTAATTGGTAACTATGGCTACGGGAAAAGAAACGATAGAGGAGAAATGCTTCTCAATTTCATGAATGAACATAACATGTACTCAATGAACTCCTTTTTCAATAAAAAACCAAGCAGAAAATGGACATGGATGAGTCCCGATAAAAAGACAAAGAATGAAATAGATTATATCTTAACGAAGAATAGAAACCTAGTAGAAGACGTATCAGTATTAAATCAGTTTGACCTAGGAAGCGATCATAGACTAATAAGAACAAAACTAGTAATTAACAAAAAACTAGAAAGAAAAAGAATACATGAAAAAAGATACACATGGACATCTGAAGAAATCAAAAATAGTGAATTTAATAAAAAGATAGTGCATGCATTAAATCAAGTTAGCATGCAGCAGATAAACTCCAATGATATTGATGATTTGAATAACCTTATTACCGAAACAGTGAATAAAAGCCTTCTGCAACTGAAAAAACCGAAAACAACATACAATGAATTAGACAAAGAAATATTACAACAAATAGAAAGAAGGAAGATCTTAAATAAATCTAACAAAAGGGGAACCGACGAATATAGAGAACTTAATAGGCAGATTAGAAAAGGAATCAGACAACAAAAAAGAAAAGAAAACGAAAAATTAATAACAACAACTATTGAAAAAAATAAGAGTATGAAATGTCTCAGACCGACACTAGGACGACGTCAGATGATATCATTAATAGGAAAAGACGAAAATGAAATCACAAGTAGAGAAAACATACTGACACGAATAGAAGAATTTTACACAGAACTTTACAGATCACATCAACAAGATGATGAGATGAGACCAGCACGGAAATTAATAAAAAATGTTGGATCAGAAATAATGCCAAAAGTAACAATTTCAGAGGTAACTACAGCATTGGAAAACATGAAGAGAAATAAAGCTGCAGGAGAAGATAGTATTACCACAGATATGATATTAGAAGGAGGTCAGGAACTAATTGCAATTGTAACTAAGCTTGTGGACAGTTGTTTACATCAGGGCAAAGTCCCTAAGAGCTGGAACAACTCTAAAGTAATCTTATTGCACAAGAAAGGTGATAGTCGAAAATTGGAAAACTACAGACCCATCAGCCTATTGTCACACCTGTTTAAAATACTCACCAAAGTCATAACTACTCGACTAACAAGGAAATTAGACGAATACCAACCATATGAACAGGCAGGTTTTAGAAAAGGCTATTCAACTTCCGATCACCTGTTAACCACAAAAATATTAATAGAAAAATGTAACGAATACAAGTTTCCAGTTTTCCTTGCATTTGTAGACTATGAAAAAGCTTTCGATACCATAGAACACACGGCCGTAATAAACGCAATGCAAAATTGTAGAATAGACAGCAGATATATTAACTTAATAAAAGAAACTATGAACCAAGCTACAGCTACATACTACCTAAATGAAAATGAACACACGAACCCTGTACCACTAAACAGGGGAGTCAAACAGGGAGATACTTTATCACCCAAACTGTTCACCTTAGTTTTGGAGGACGTTTTTAAAAACCTAAATTGGAAATATAAGGGAATAAACATCAATGGCCGCTACCTCAGTAATCTACGATTTGCAGATGACATAATCCTGATAGCTACTGACCTACAAGAAATGCAAACCATGCTTGTAGAACTTCATACCGAATCTTCTAAAATAGGACTGAAAATGAATTTAAACAAAACAAAAGTCATGCACTCCGAAGACACCGTGACAATAATAAACGATAAAGTTATAGAAAAAGTTGAAGAATATATATACTTGGGACAAAAAATAATCCTAAATAGGGAAATTCAGACTGAAGAAATAAAAAGAAGAAGAAAGTTAGCTTGGGCAGCATTCGGTAAACTGAACTATATACTCAGAAATCAACAAATTCAATTACATCTTAGATCTAAAGTTTTTGATGCATGCATTATCCCGATATTAACTTATGCGGCACAAACATGGACAATCACAAAAAAGAATATGAATATACTTAGAGTCACTCAACACGCGATGGAAAGAGCAATGCTAGGTATATCACTTAAGGACAAGAAAACAAACACATGGATAAGACAGAAAACCAAAGTCACCGATGTGGTGCAAAAAGCATTAAAGCTGAAATAGGAATACGCTGGACATGTAGCTAGGAGCGATGTAAACAAATGGCACAGATCAATTTTAACCTGGAGACCATACCAACACAAAAGACCCAGAGGCAGACCTCCTATGAGATGGACAGATGATCTGAAAAGGACTGCCGGGAAAAATTGGCTACAAGTAGCGTACAATAAAAAACAATGGAAAGGAAGACTTGAAGAGGCTTATGTTCAGATGTGGACGTGAATGGCTAGACGAAGAAGAAGAAGAAGACTTAGAAATGATAAGTACAAGTTGTTGCAGCTGATAATGAAGGATAAGATTGAAGGAAAAGGGGTCCTGGTAGACGACAAATATCCTGGCTGAAAAATATTAGTCACTGGACCGGGTTAAACACACAGACACAGACTTAAAAAAAGCAGAAGATAGAGGCAAATTTGCAATGATTATAGCCAACCCTCATTAGTGGAGACGGCACGAGAAGAAGAAGATATTTAGATATAGATATCTAATATTAGGCTTATGATAAGAGTAGACAAAAACGAGTAAGTTTCTATATGTTTACAGGACTGTATCTGCGGCTTCCTTGTGGACTATCATGGGTTGTGTTTCTCTGCAAGTGTTAGCAGTAGAAAGGAGACATCTCTATGAGAGAAGAGAACATTTGACAACAGTCATAAAAAGAAGAAAAGACAAGATCAATGGAAAGATAGCAATAAGAGTGGAACAATGCGGATATTGCCCAGCAAACCAAGATGCTGATTAAGAGCCTAAGGAACTTGGTAGATTGTCTGTTTTATTAGGGCATACCTTCATAGATTCAGAAACACAGATACAAATAAATGCCTATACTGCGAATATTCCGACACTGTTACTTACACAATGCTAAAGTGTAATAGATGTACAGTGGAGAGAAACAGAATATATAGAGAAAAAGGTATGAACCCTTTGACTGTGAGAAAGATGATCGTGAAGATAAAGGAAAGTAAGGAGGGATGTAACAGTGTTCACAATTACATATGAACAGTAGTTAAAAAGAACAACGAAGAAGAGAAACACCTACCGGACCAACGACAGAAAAAAGATCTAGATACGAAAGAGAGTGTTCCAAAAATGTCGTCAGCCTTACAACGGCCATTCCACCTTCGGAGTATGGTACGTACGACAGTAACCTGCGCACAAGTAGAAGAGGGTTGGTTTAGTTGGTAGGCAGGATAATAAATACCTGAATCTTTGGCACTGCTATCTTTAGTACGTTAAATTAAACTAAAACCCAAATTTTAGGGACTCAAAATCGGGGTAGCATAAAAAAATTTCGGTGCCCAACCAAAGCCCCACCAGCAAAATTCTAGGTGCGACACTGTGCACAGTAACTATATGGATAGTAATCTATGGAAACTGGGAACAGGATGACGGCTACAATTGGAGTGAATTTGGTTTGTTTGTATTTAGTTTAACAAACAGTCATAATTAAACACTAAAAAGAAGAATCTGTAATAAAACTTACTTTTACTAAGCTTGTATTTCAAAATCACACCTTACACCATAATTTACTAAAATTCGCGAATCACAAATACTTGTTCAGTACGAAGGCAGTCGCGAAATGCGGTAAAATCCAAGATACGATCATTAATATTGTTACACCTAGCCGGTTTTATTTTAGTACTGTGAAGATAAGTACCTGTGTAATTGCTTCTTCAATTTTAATTATGGCATTTTGTAGAATTTTGTCTCAGAATGATAAAAAAAACGCACACATGCAATAAAGATTTATGACCGGGGTTTTCCAACTTAGTTATATACTATAATGTAGCGTATTTTGTACAAAACCGAACTTGACTGACTTCATTCCTATTCAATTCTCAGATTTTTAGTGTTGGGTAATCATGAATTGTAAATTTAGCTTTGAACTAAACAATGCGGAAAAATGAAAATTACAGTTACTAATACATTATTATTTGTATACTTTTTTGATAATTATTTCAATTAAAATAAATAACAAAGTTAAAAGTTTATTTCTAAATAAAAAACTTTTCCGCAAATCGCCAGGAAATTTTGACATTCCTGTCAAAATTTCTTGAAGAAAAAGTCAGGACTTCCTTACTGTAAGGAAATGTCATTTCCTTACTGTAAGGAAATGATATTTCCGTACAGTTGTTAGTGTTCTACATAAATGATAGAAAACACATTGCTTATAAGGAATTAATTTATATTTTGAAAACATCAAGTCATTGCTGAATACATTTTTAAGATCAATTTGTTATATTTACAGTAATTTGACAGTTAGTACAATTATTGAACATTGGAGGAACACTCTTAGAACTATGAGAAACATTTTGGACAACATGCAGGGTGGAAGTGTCATTTTGTTGAATATTTTGTACTGTGAAAATTTTATTTGCCACCTCAACCTTATTGTTAAGCGATTCTTCGATATATCCTTCAGCAACGTTTGATGACTTCCATCCGCCATGCCTCTTTAAACTAGTTATGTCGGCACCAGAGTCAACCAATATTGTTGCAGAAGACCGACGAAAGCAGTGACCAGTATATTCTGTCGGATTTACCAAGTTCAAATAAGTAGCAATTATTTTGGGCATTTTTCTAAATTGATGAATTCCTACCACTTGTCTACAACCCTTTCCGCTTTGATATTTAAAGAAAAATCGGTCACTGTTCATATTTTCTGGTCTTAACGAAACATACTTTCGATAAACATTCAAGTAGATCTGATTAATTACAAATGATCTTGGTTTGTTGGTTTTCGAATCAGGTATGCTGATTAAAAGCTTAGATTCTAAGTCTTCTATATCGTGTACAGTCATTCGGACTAACTCATCCATTCTACAGGCCCCAGAAATACCAAATATTACAGCCACCTAAAAAATAAATAAAGCTATAATCTAAATAGAAATTAAAACCTTGTAAATTACCTTAATCATTAAATTTTCTTTATCTGGAGCTTCCTGGATAAATTTTTCAATTTCTTCCTTCGTTAAAATCTTAGATTTCTTTGCCCTATAACCTTGAGCTTGCCGTTTCAATAAAGAACGAAGTTTTGAGTATGTAGATATATCTACATTGTGTTTAAGTGCAAGGGTTGACTTCAGCATTGAATAATTGGCCCATAATGTTGAAGATTTCATCTTTAAACAAAGGTCTAGGAAGTATGCCATTACAACATTTTCTGAGAAAGAACTCGTATTTTTACTCATGCGATAATCCATAAAACGTCTGTATGCATTTTCGTACTTTTCTCTTGATTTCTTTGGCAATAATTCTAATGAAGCAGTATTCACTGCCTCAACCAGCTCTGGAGGAGTCCCAGGAATGGAAATTTCATCATCACTTATCATTTTACTTTCGAGAACACCAGCAATTAAATTTATAAGCGTCAAGTTTGACAATTCAACCTCAATACGTTTCCATAGTAACCCAAGTAATTTTATTAGGAATTTCAAAGCACCATTTATTTGGGAATAAAATTATCGCGTTTTTTTTTAAATCAATCAATATCTGTCGAATTTTAAACGATTTGCGGAAAAATAGTATGTTTACCTCGTAGGAAAAGCCACATTCCTGGACTCTGTGTTGCTAAGTCTCGGCTTGCGCCTCGACTTAGCAATCTTCACAGTCGTCCAGGAATGTTAAGCTTTTCCTACCCGGTAAACAATGTACTATTTCGACACACTATTTTACGTTTGTACATGATTTCCAAGATCCGTCCATATTACACCTGAATGGTGCAACAGTACATCGGCTTCTCAATAACCGGAATGGGGATGTCGAAGAAACGATGGAAGGAAGCAAAAAAGATGTCAACAGAATGCCATACTGGTGAAATGGGAACATTGAGGTACTGAAAAATGAATGAATAGCAATGAGAAGAAGGTTAACTAGAGCAAGAGGCAGAGCAGGGATTAACTCTGATGTCATCAAGGAAGAGGAATAGTACCGTGCATAAAAGAGGAAAATTTGTACAGAGAAAAAAGGCACTGAAAAGAGCCGTGAGAAGAGCTTGATTAAGACATCTGAGATCAGGGATACAGGATCGCTATGAAGAAGTTCCATGCGTACCATCCTGTACGCAACACAGGGAATGAATATTGCTGGGCGGCTCTGCTGTTGTTTAATGTTAGGAATGTATTTAATACGCTGCAGTAAAACGAGGTAATGAATAGAGAAACTGTCTTGGTTACCTGATAAATGTGATGGCGGAGTATCTATCCGAGTAAAGGGTTATGGTTGAGAAGGGCCGATTCTCAGGTGCTTACAGGACACGGGTATTTTTTGACCTACCTCACTAGGTTTGGAAAGGCTGACATAGATTAATGCCTATACTGTAAATACTCGGACACTGTGACACATACGATGTTAGAGTGCCACAGATGTATAGTAGAAAGTAACAGGTGTGAATTTTGTAACAGTGAAAGAAATTATTGAGAGAATGATTAAAAATACAGCAGGTTGGAGTAGTGTCCAGAACTATATCCGTGCAGTGATCGAGAAAATAGAACAGGAAGAAAGACAGAAGGCAGCTGGAGCAACAGAGAATATACGAGGAAAATATCCTGTGAGTTAAAGGTAAAAAGAGGTCACAGGGAAAAGTGGCAGGGAGCATCATTACAGACAGTATGTGTATAAATGAAAGTAGTGCTTCGAGAGCAATGTAGTGATACAAAGTGATTTTTAGACAAACATGGTATATGTGCCGAAATAGTCATCTGGCCAAACTAAAAATCGTAAATTCAAATTTATGCCCAAAGTGTCAAAAAGAAAGAGATTTGAATCACACGGTATGTACCATCTGCTATATCTAATAATAAAAATTGTAAATGAATGTTTAATTATTTTTTTTGCAAAAGCAGGCTTAATATTCTGAGTGTAATTAGAATACTAATCTCTGTTTTAACCCATTTGTGTCACCCTCCTGTCCGGGAGCTAGTCTAGTTTGTCACAAAAAACAATATCTTGATGAATTCCTAGATGAGAAACGAGTGTTTATGTTTTATTCCTATCTTGTCCTTAATAATTATATTAATGCTTATAATTTGTAATGCTATTTAAGTTTAAAACATATATAATTGTTTCATATTATAGGTACTAGACAAACTTTCTTCTGTTGTTTAAAAAATATTAGCATGTTGTGTCTGGTTGTATGACACTTGGCTATAGTAATTAAAAAAAAAAAAAACAAAATCAATTAAGACAGGTTAGATTCCTGGAAGAGAAGGGACGCTATGCAGAATATTTGGTGGTCAGAAAGTTAGAAGTAAATGAAGAAGATAAACTAATAAAAAAGTATATCAATGTGTATGATAATTAACAAACCTAGCCCAATAGAAAAAATATTGGTTGTAAGTTACCAGGAGGCAAAAAAGAGAGACCACAAAAAAAGTAGAGGGATACAATCATGATGAGAAATATCAAACAGTTGAGCATTAAAAATTGGAAACAGAAAGAACGGGACGGAAGCAGATGCAAACTATGCATTTAACAATGGGTTTAAAGGGCTAATTAAGATAATCCGGGTCACAGAAGGATGTCCTGGATAAGAAACTTAAGAAAGTGGATTTTGCACCACAAACTAACTGAAGAGTGTCCACTCTTCAATAGAAAAGAAACTTGAAGAAAAAGGTTGAGGAAAATAAAGAAATATATTGATTTTGCATTGCATTAAAATAGGTAATTCGGGCTGTAAAATACCGTCGTTAATACGAAATTGAAGATAATAGTTTGACTGTAGCAAAAGTGATCAAGAACAAGTAAAAGAAGTTTAAAATATAACAGTTAAACTATGGGAAATATTTCAGAATGCAAAACAATAACAGAAATACCTAACATTATTATAAAATCTGAATTTATAATCGGAATATAAAATAAACACCTTTTGTGTGATAATTTGTCCTCTAACGGTGCAAGTTCCGTAATATCATAATAAATATTCGTCACACTTAAAATTTTAATCCGTATAATACCTGTCAGTACAGATTACTTGTAGTTTTATCTTATTTTGCAAACAAAACAGCTTACCCACCTTTTTTTTTAACGAGCACAACGCAACTCACTACATCGTTAAATAATGCTTTTCTACATTCGCGTTGTAAACTGCCAGATTTTGTGGAGAAGTATTTTTATACCTGATACTTACCTCATTCAAGTCACGTTTTTTTGCAAATTTACATAATTTAGCAGAATAAGTAATTCACAGTAGTACTTTCCCATTGTACCGGTATACATTCTACATCTTTAAAATTAATTATCAATTTTCAATTCTGTGTAAAGGAAGGGATAGCTCTAGTGTGAAAAGAGACAGTGCCTTTCTTATTATGTCATCGAGCATTGTCTTATTGCTCGATGTATTATGTGCTATTTGCACTTTTTGTCTGTTGTAACATAATTTTTATTCAACGCTTCTGGGCTCCAGATAAGTTGAGCCCAAAAGAACTGATTCGCTATTTAGCTTATCATAAATTCATAAAAAAATACTTTTGAATTCTCTCTGTTAATCAATTCCTGTAAAGATTATTTGCTTCTAATTGCGTTTATGTTTTTCTACAGTTTTGCCACAGTTTTGTTTTCCTCTAATAATCTCTTTTTATCCTTCGTCAGCTCAGCTATGTAATCTCTTTAGACAGAAAAACCCAGTTGTTTCAGTAATTGTTTTGATACGATTTCCTCTCTGCTCTCTTCTTTTTCTTCTTTACTTTACTTTACGGTTTTACTTCATTTTTTCAAAAGTACTGAAAAGAAATATAATGCATGTGGTATTTTTGAAAAGGTAGTTTAACGTCTTTTAAACTGAGATATCACTCAACCCCCCTTTTTATTAAACGTTTTGGTGATGTGTCTGCCCCTGCTATAGGGTAATTTAGGGTCTGTTGTAACCTAATGGATAGAATGGGAAAGAACCTGCTTAAATATTGAAACATACATAGGAGGTACAAGAACTTCGGAGTCATGGAAAGTACTGAGTGGATTGAAACAAAACTCAAAAGAAAAAATAATATGGGGAATTATATAAAACAAAGAATTAAAGAACGATTACAAGGAACTGTTAATAGAACAAAGACCAAAATTTATTGGAAAAGAAAACAGGCGAAGACGAAGCAGATTCCTACAACAAGAAATAAAAATAACAGATAGGGAAATGAGAAAGACCACAAAAGCAATCAAAAATAAGAAAGCACTGCGACCTGGAGGCATCTCACCCGAGCTTATAAAGTACGGCTCAAAAAATTACACCGGATGATAAAATAGATATTTAAGAAAGCCATAAACAGAAAACAGCTCCCAAAGGAATGGACGGAGGCATATATGACAACTATATTTAAGAAAGGAAATAGAAAATGACGTCAAAACTATAGAGGAATAAGGGTAATATAATCAATAGGAAAATTATATGGCAAGATACTGCGAGAAAAGTCAGAGCAAGCAATAAAAGGCAAAACCGGGAAGGATCAGGCAGGCTTCACAGCAGGAAGATCGTGCATTGACCACATATACACACTGGAACAACTGTTGAAAAAGAAAAAAACAAAAAATAGAGGTATACATTTGGCATTTGTGGACCTGAGAAAGGCGTATGACTATAACAAGTACAGAACTATGGGAGGAAATGTACAAATTAGAAATATAGACGGAATTTATAGAAGCTACAAAAGTTCTGTATAAAGAAAATAAAGTTTCCGTTAAAATGATTACAAGAATCATAGGAGACTTCACTACAACAAAAAAGCTCCTGCAGGGTTGTTCCACATCTCCAATCCTATTCAAAATATACTTAGGGAGAGCCTTGACTACATGGAAAAGAAAATGCGAAGGCATGGGAGTACCGATACGAAACGAATACCTGTATACACGTTAAGCTTTGCAGACGATCAAGTAGTGATTGCACAAGACCAAAAAGACCTTAGTTACACGATGAAGAAACTACAAGGAGAATATACCAAGGCTGGCCTAGATATTAACCTCGCGAAAACAGAGTACCTATGTACAAGTAAAGAAACTATAGAAGATCTGCATACTGAAGACAACGTAACAATCAAAGGAAAGGGTAAATTCAAATAATTGGGGTTTGTAATCACGAAAAAGGCAACAGCAGAGGCAGAAATTAACTCAGTATGGTGGGATAGATACCTAAATATGAAGACAAAAACACAGATTTATAAAACATTCGTGTGAAGCATTAAGACATATGGGGCTGAAAATTTGATTATAAACAGGAAAAACAGCAGTAAGATACTACCAACAGAGATGAAATGCTTGCGAGGATGCTGCAGAGTAACAAGAATGAATAGTAGAAGTAATCACGAAATAAAGCAAAGAACCTCAATAAAAATAGATATACTAACATATATAGAACAAAAAGACTAATGTGGTATGGACATTTAAGAAGAACTAACGACAGCAGATGGATAAAGAGGATAACCGAATGGAGCTCCATAGGTAGAAGGAAAAGAAGATGACCCCGAAGATCCTGGAGGAACGAAGTAGATGACGCCATGAGTAAGAGAGACCAAAACTATGGAGAATGGGACAACAGAGAGAGATGGAAACGGTTGAGCGAGGAAGGCAGTGATTTTTATTTAACGGTTATCTGAACTCCAAAGTGAAGCCCAAAGAAATTGATTCGGCATTTAACTTATCATAAATTCATAATAACACTTTTGAATTTTTTCTGTTATTCAATTCCTGTAGTTTGCTTCCAATTGCGTATATGTTTATATGTTTTACAGTTTTGCCACAGTTTTGTGTTTTCCTCTAATAATCTCCTTTTATCTTTCTGTTTAGACAGAAAGAGCAGTAATTGTTTTAATACGCTTTCGACTCTGTTCTCTTCTTTTTCTTCTTTACTTTACTTTACGGTTTTACGTCATTTTTCCAAAAGTACTGAAAAGAAATATAACGTATATGGCATTTTTGAAAAGGCAGTTTAACGACCTTTAAAAAGAAGTATCATCTAAGCTCCCTTTCAATTAAATATTTTGGTAGTTGTGTTTTCCTCTGCCAAAGAGTTGATGAGTTTAGTTAAAAACTAAGAATGTCAAACGCGGAAGTTACTAGAAGAATAGGCAATAAAACTGAAATAATATTGACTATCAAAAGAAGAAAACTTGATTACTTAGGCAATGTAATGAGAGGGCAAAGATACTTATTATTGTAGTTTATTATGCAAGGCAAAATTCAAAATTCAAATTTTTTTGTTAATTTTAATTTCTGTTAAAAATTTTTGCTATATCTTTTTCTATTTCCAACTAGCCCTTAATCTTTATTTAAAATTTACGATTATATAATTTTTTTACTTAGAATAGATATTAAATATTATATAAATTGATTTCCAAGTATTTCACTTCAATAAACTTTTTTTTATATATTTTTTTATAAATTAATAAATTCATGTAAGGTCACCTTTATATTATGGAAATGTTGTGACATCATCATGGTATATTATTATTTGAATTCTATGATGTATTCCTTAATGAATACCATATTTTTTTGGGAAATAACCACAAAACTATTGTGATTTATTCCGCAAAAAAATATAAATTTAAATGTAAAACATGCCACAAAAAATAATTTCAGAGAGATTATATAAAACTGGTCAACAAAAATCAACTTTTTTTGTAACATGGATAGAGCATGGCGGTTGTTATACAGGGTGATGAATCGTCAAACGGACCATAGGAAATTCAATGGGAAATTTTTGAATTGTTGAATTACTGCTTCCCTAATTATTTTACATCAACAGTAATAGAAAACTATCTGTAGAGGACTGAAATATGTATTAAAAACAAATGTTAAAATGATTCTACGAATTAAATGTATTCCAAATTTTGTAAAAATATAATACATTTTTCAGGCCACCCCTTAAATTCAGGCCACACTAGGTACAAGAATGTGTATGACATATTGCGTTTGGTCATATTTACGATTATGAGATTTGACACTATTTGAATTTCCAAAATTTTAATTTTGTGATTTGTTGTTTAAAAAACAATACCTACAGTTGATTAAAAAATGTATTCAGTTAATGAGAAACTAGCAATAATAAAAATATTTTATTCAGGCAATAGTGCGCGAATTATCAGTTCTTTATTAAGCGTAAGATATTCCAATAGACCAATTTAAAGTCATTCAACAATTCAAAAGATTTTACAAAATTTTGAAAATAATACGACCGTGATTTCTAATCTGTACAAACAATATTGCTGAGGTACCAAAAAATTTAGAAAAACAAAATGAAATAAATGTGTTAACAGCAGTTGTAGAAAATCCTAGAATAAGTTCTCGGACCATTGTAGACCAGTTTAATATTTTTAGTATTTGTGTATAATTTAATCACAAAATAAAATATTGACAATTCAAATATTGTCAAATATTAGAATCATCAATACGAACAATTGCAACATGTCATACACATTCTTGTACCTCGTGTGTAGCCTGACTTTAAGGGGTGGCCTGAAAAATGTATTATATTTTTACAAAATTTTGGAATACATTTAATTCGTTGAACAATTTTAACATTTGTTTTTAATACATATTTCAGTCCTCTACAAATAGTTTCTTATGATTTTTGATGTAAAATAATTAGGGAAGTAGGAATTCAATAATTTAGAATTTCGCATTGAATTTCCTATGGCCCGTTTGGCGATTCACCACCCGGTATACAATATTATTAGAAAGCCGAAAATAAACTTGAATTTTTTCATCGCTCACACTTTATTTGCTAGAGAAAATAATAGAAGAATACTAAAAAAGAAGAAAAGAAAATCTTATGTATTATTTTCTTAATCTAAATGAATATAATGTAGAGCAAATTTCTGAGTTTTGTGCAATTTTTGTACCTTCAATAAAAACCCATATTTAACTGTATACAGTTCAGGTAAGGGTGACTTTGACTTGTTTTTAGTGAATTTTGAGAATGTCATAAAGTGCTTGCTTGGTAAAGCAGACAAACTTATCATACTTGGTGATTTTAATATAAATTTTAAAACTAAATCTGACCCTTTTTTTGATATTCAAAATCTATTAACATGTTTTGGTCTAAAAGTAACTATAAACGATTATACTAGAATCATATCCCAGTCCAGTAGTTGCATCAACAACATTATTATATATAATATGCATAGCCATATTTTATTTTATTTACAGATATTATATTAATTTCCCCATAATATATTTTTGAAATAGTTGATATCGAGTGCAAATTAGTAAAATACTGTTATCACAAATTGTTTATTTTGATTCGTATATTATACGACTGTATTAAAGTCTTATCATAAATAAAAAATGTGTTCTTAGAATAAACAAAACGTTAATTAAAAAAAAACTGTTATACTAGGAGCCAGGTTTTTGTAGTCGGAAATGAGGTTTCTATTCTTACCATTGATAAAATAAGTTTTTGCAACGTATCCGGCAGGATTTCCTAGTCAATTAATGTTGGAAAATTGGAAGTTCCGATTTTTTTATATGGGTTAATATGCCGAATATGGTATTAGTTTTTACTCAAACTGTCTCAAGAGTTAGATACAAAAAAAGGTAGATTCAAGAGTTGATATTTTCACTAGAAGCAGAAATTATTATAAGATAAAAATATTATTTAGACAAAGCTTCTGAACAAGCGCTGTATTACTTTTTCTCTATAGTAAAGTGCTGAGGCGAATATCACGGATGTAGCACCACGAAATAGCTTTATAGGACAGATGCACTGTAAACATTTGGTAGTGTCCATTTATGCGACGAGGTTAGTCCTGATACAACATGTAAACATTTTTCAATTTTGCAGTAAGGCGTTTGAGATTTAAATTCAATGCAGTGTGACTTCCATCCGCTTATAAGTATTTCGACCTTCTTAGGTCTCCTTAAAGATTAGTCGCCACGGAGGACTGGATTATTTCCTTACGCAGGTGCTCACAGGACACGGGTGTTTTAGTCAGTGACAGAAATGATTGAGAGAATGATTGAGATAATGATTGAAAATAAAGCAGGTTGGACTAGAGTACACAACTATACAACAATACAAGTGACTATATGATTCAGACTGCGTGAGTCAGACTGTGGGGAAGGAGGAAATGACCGTCTGGGAGTGATGCCGTACTAGGAGCGATGAGGGTCTTCCACGAGCTACCTGGAATGAGACAGTCTTCCTGACAGTCTGTGGATGAACGAAGGTAGTGCTTCGGAAGTAATGTTCCTTACAGCAACCATTCCGCTTCCGGATCCCTGGATGATAGAGGAGGGTCTGGTTTAGCAGGTACGCGTTTGGCGTAGACTCGGCGACGAGAGGACGTTTTAAAATTCCTCGGTAACTATCGCCGAGAGTACGAGGAACGAATTGATTACTGGTGCGATATATAAAGTAACTATGGGCCAGAAAAAATTTGAATTTCTTATAAAACGTTTTGAGAATAAAATGTCTAGACCAGACAGAAAAATTTGAAGCAATTTGTGAAATATGGGATAATCTTATACAGAATTGCAAAACATCCTATAAGCCTGGATCATACCTAACAATCCATGAGCAGCTACTGGCTTTTAGAAAAAGATGTCCTTGTCCTTTCCGGATGTATATCGCAAACAAGCCAGCCAAATATGGACTGAAATTAATAATAATGCTGTGTGACGTCGGTACCAAATATATGTTCGATGCAGAATTGTATTTAGGAAAGGGAACTAAAACCAATGGACTGTCTCTAGGAGAATATTATGTAAAACAATTAACTCAGGGTGTGTATGGAAGTTACCATAATATAACCATGGATAGTTGGTTTACATCATCATCATCAGTAGCTCGAGAACCATTTCTGGGTCCTGGCTTGTTCTAGGATTTTCCTCCATTCTGTTGTGTTTCTTGCTTTGTTTTTCCAGTTGGTAATCTTAAGTGTTTTCATATTTTGTTCCACTTATTCCATGTATCTAAGTTTGGGTGTTTCCTTTGACCTTCTCCCTACTAGTGTTTGCCTCATTATATGTGTTGGTGTTTCAGTCTCCAACATTTGTTCAACATGACCCATCCAGCGCAGAGGTCCGATCTTTATGGATGTTATGATCTCGGGTTCATTGTATGCTATTGATTGGTATGGTTCATTGTATTTGTTCAATTGGTTTACTTAAGGTATTATAAAAGAGAAAATAAATAAAAAATAAAGAGAAATAAATCTCACAAATCGTAAAATTGATAATTCCTTATTTTGCTTCAATGGTGAAATAACAATGATATCCTATAAGACAAAAGAAAATAAATATGTGCTTCTTCTGTCGACAATCCACAGTGGTCCAGTAGAATGTTATCCAACTGGAATGTCAGATATCATTAAATTTTATAATGCAACCAAGTACGGAGTAGACACATTTGTGCAAATGTGTGGAAACATAAACAACTTCAGAAAAACAAGAAGATGGTCTCTTTACCTATTATATGGCATGATCAATATAGCCTGCATAAGCTCTTGAATAATTTATAATCATAACCAACAACTACAGTAGAAAAAAACTATCACCAGAAAAAAATTTATGGTCATTTTTCTCAACAACTGACGAAACCTTGGCTACAGCATCGTGTAAATTGGCCAACTTTGAACCACTCAGTCTGATGAGCCATATCTTAAAAATATTCCTCAAAATAATTCACATTTATTTTTATTTATAGAAAGTTTATAAAAATTGGAATTTATAGAAAACTGGAAGAAGATATCGGAGAAACTCAGTTTGGATTCCCAATTTGGATTCCTATTTGCCTTTAACATCTTGACAGAGGTGTTTGGATGTGAATCAAGATGTATTTGCTTGTTTCATTGATTACAGCAAGGCGTTTAATAACGTCAAGCGTCCATCTAAATTTGGAGCCACAGCAAAAATGAATATGCCCTATTGTGTCAAAACGTGCCATGTGTCAATTTTGTCCGTCTAAAAAACGTCATAATTGCGAGCACTGCCGACGTCCATTTTATGGTGAACGTCGCACTCTTTGTTGTCAGCAGTGTAGTTCTAAAATGTAGAATTTATGATTTTTTGTGATTTTTAGGTTTTAGAAACAGTTTAAAATAATATGTAGAATTAAGATAAAATACTTTTTCAGTTACCACATTTTTTTTTCTCAGCTTAGTAAATACTACGATGGTTAGTGTAAATAAAAGAAAGGTTAGTATTCTAGGGTAAATGCCTTTACATATTTTGAATGTGAAGAATTTGAAAATAGTAATTAAAAGAATGATTATGATATAGAAGGTGATATGCGTATGTAGAAGCTGTTTCTCGATTATTGAAAGCTCGTTTGTTCTGCTATCCGTTTGTTAAAGGTTCTACCCGTTTGACCGACGTCAGTTTTTGGGCAGTCGCTACTTGTAAGTTTGTATACACCACTGTGTAAGGGCTTTTTCATTTGGCTCTTGTTGTTATTAATATATTTAATTTTTATTTGTTCTGAAAGCTGACGTTATTCTTTTCATTAGTATGTGTTTGGCTATCTTCATTTCTTTCATATTCAGTCAGCTTCTTGAATATGTATATGCATATGAGTTTATGCATTCAAAAAAAGCATTTTTAATAACACACTTTTTTAAAACACCTTTTTTATAACACTGTATAATGTCTTAGGTAATTTTTAATCAATATATTAATCACAACAACATTTTAGTGTTGACCGAATTTGATTAGTATATCTTCTCTCTCATTACTAAATTGAAGTTAAAAAAAAATTAGAAATTCTATAAAATTTCTACTTTTTAATTAATTTTTTTAACTAGCCTACACCTTCCAATTTGAATTAGGTTATATTTTGTAAATTTTATAATAATAAACAACAACTTCAAACAATAGGCTACTAACTGGTCGATTAAAACTGACATACTTGCAGACAATAGAAAATACCCGCAAAAATGTACGTATATCACGCACATTACACTTTCTGCAAGAAGTACAAAAACCTCGCAGAGAATTACTTCATAATGCCATTCACCAAACACTAACTATGGGCTAATCTGTGCTATGGGTGAACCACCGCCCGGCGTTCACAAAACACTCAGTTGTCAGTTGTTGTTTGCGCGCTGAAGACCAACGGTTGCCGGCGTATAATCAATTTAAAATATAAACCAGAGCCAGTGCAAATCGAGCGCGTTCTTTAGATAGAATAATGTTCGAGATAAAGGGGTAAATAGTTTTTAATCAGTTATTAGTGAAACCGTAATGGACTAATTAAAAAAATATATTTACGCGTAAGTATTTTTTTAAATTTTAATTAGCATAATAGCTTGCAAATATACTTAGTTAATATTTACAACGGAGTTTAGTACAACAACAAAGTACAAACAGTAGAAATTTATAAAATAGAAATAAAATTTAAATGAGGAAATAACAAATATTCTACTGTTAATAAAATGTTTTAGTCTCATACGTAGATTTTGTCACTTTTGCAATTCGCAGTTTTTGTACTATAATTTTGAATGTCTTTCTTTTTAAGGGAGGCAATAATATCTTTTTTTTTGGTTTATTCATTTATTATTGAGTACTTCCTTATCTTCCAAGATCCTCCTTCTCAGTTGTTAACGCTAGGCTACTACATTAAGTACTTTATCACAGGCTTTTGTACATCTTTTTCTTTAAGTAACTTCTTCGCTCCAAGATTCCCAATCGTCAAAGGTATGTGTATTTACAAGATTACTGCTTTAAACAGATGTTTATTGGTGATGTTGAACCATTATATTCTTCAGTACCTTGTCCGATTTGAACTCTTGCGATCATATTGGCAATAATAAATTTGTTTACGGCGGCTCTAAATAAATTAGTGGTGGTCTCTTAATACCATTCTCGGAGATTTCAGAGCCAGGATGTTCTTCTTCGGCTTGGGCCTTTCCTTCCAGCAATCTTACCCTGTTTTATGGGATGTAGAAGGTTATACCTCTCTGGATGTTTCATTACGTGACCGAAATATTGTAACTTTCGAATTTTTATTGTTTTTGTTATTATTATGCTTAGGTTACCCTGTTTATAAGTATTTACAGGTTTTCTTCATTTTAAGCAATAAGCACCGTGTCATCTGCATATTCTGTCGTTGAACCATTGGCGTAAATTTTATCTTAGTAGTACTTATCTTTACTAGCAATATCTTCTTCTTCTTCTTCTTCAGCCTGTGTTCGTCCACTGCTGGACATAGGCCTCTTCCATTTGCTTCCATCGATTTCTACTTTTGGCAATTCTCATCCACTGCTTGCCCGCAACTTGTTTGATATCGTCTGTCCTCCTCTTCTGCGGTCTGCCTACTCCTCGCCTGTTCTCTCTTGGTCTCCAGTTTGTTAATATTTGTGTCCATTTTTCGGGATTATCTTGGGCAACGTGTCCGACCCATTGCCACTTGAGCCTTGCAATACGTTGTGAGACATCAGTAATTTTTGTTCTTTCACGAATGACGTTATTTCGAATCCTGTCTCTCAAACTAATTCCTAGCATGGCCCTCTCCATTGCTCTTTGGGTTGTACTGAGCTGCTCTAAGGTTTTCTTTGTGAAGGCCATGGTCTCCAGTCCATATGTAGTTACAGGCAAGATACATTTGTCATAAACTCTACGTTTTAGACACATTGGTATATCTTTATTCTTCAAAATAAAGCTTAATTTGCCGAAAGCTTCCCAAGACAGTTGTATGCGTCTTTTTATTTCGGCTATTTGATTTTCTTTGCCGATTTTAATGGTATGTCCAAGATGTATATAGTGGTCTACATTTTCAAGACTGACGTTGTCAATAATAAGATTAGTTTGTAAATTACTCATTATTTTTGTTTTCTGAAGGTTCATTTTGAGACCTATTTTATTTGACTGCTGGTTTAATTCCTTCAACATTTGCTCCAGTTCCTTGATATCTGTACTAAATAATACTATGTCATCCGCAAACCTCAAATGACTCAAACGTACACCATCAATGTTTAGACCTTTTTCCTCCCAGTCAAGCTCTTTGAATACATTTTCCAATGCTAAGGTAAAAAGCTTTGGTGAAATAGTATCACCTTGTCTAATACCTTTATCAAGGCGCATTTTTTCAGTTTTTTTGTCTTCATTGATTTTGATGTGGAATGTGGCCTGTTCATAAATGTTTTTAATGAGTGTAGTGTACCGTGAGTCTATTCGAGCATCCTTCAGGGCTGACAAAAAGGACCAAGTCTCAATACTATCGAAAGCCTTGTGAAAGTCGATAAATGCCATATGTAAAGGTACATTATATTCTGTGGTTTTTTCTACTAGTGTTCTGATGGTTTGCTGTCTAAATCCCGCCTGTTCAACCGGTTGATATAAATCAAGTTTTTGTGTTATGCGGTTAGTTATTATTCTTGTTAACAATTTGTATAAGTGTGACAACAAACTTATAGGTCTGTAGTTTTCAATATTAGTAGTGTCTCCTTTCTTGTGTAAAAGTATTATTTCGGCGTTTTCCCATAGGCTGGGTATTCTTTTTTCTGTTAGACACTTATTCAGTAAGACTTCCACAACTTCTACAACGATGTTGCCGCCCATTTTTAACATTTCAGACGTTATACGATCCTCGCCAGGAGCTTTTTTGTTTTTCATTTGCTGTAAGGCATGTCTAATTTCCGAAGAGGTTATTTTAGGGAGGGTTTCCGAGCCGACGTTTAAAATTGTTCTGTGGTCTGTTTCGGGGTTCTGTATAGTAGATGTATAAAGATTCTTATAGAACGTTTGTATTTCCTTGATTATTTGAGTTTTTTCGGTCACCGTATTCCCCTGTTGATTTTTGATTGTAGTTATCTTTGATTTTCCTTTAGTTAAATTTGATTTCAATACTCTCATGTTTCTATTGTTTTCGATGGTTTGCAATATTTGTTTTATAAGCCCGCAAGTCTGACCTTATGCTCTTTTTAACTTTATTGTTTGATGTTCTTCTTCTTTCTTCCATTAAATTAAGTGTTGTTTGTTTCAGTTTCGTTTTTCTGGGATTTTTATTTTTATTACAGATATTTTTTGCAGTTGATGTTATGTCATTCGTTAATTTTTGTGTTATTTTATTTATATCTTTCGTGTTGAATACTGGTAGAGGTTCTACTAGCAATATAATTTAAAGTAATTGATATTTTTCTTTTCTCGTGATTTGTGACAGACAGAACAAGTAGTTCCTCCTTTCTAATAGTCATTACAACTTTCTTCTCAATTTTTGTTCAAGACATTTATGACTCTCTGCACCGATAAGCTTCGTAATATTCTGTGATTCAATCTGATCACATAAGTGTCTTGTACCCAAACTTGTACTGAATATTACAATGTCATCAGCGTATCTCAAATTACTCAGTGTTCTTCTATTAACATTTACTCCTTCATCTGCCCAGTTAATGTCTTTTAACACGTCTTCCAGTCCAAGTATAAAAAGCTTTGGTGAGATAGCATCTACCTGGCAAACTCCTGTGTTGATTGGTATAGCTTTGGTTTTCGCATCTATTTGTATTTTCATTGTAGCTTTCTTGTAAATATTATGTATGAACATTCTGTATCAGGAGTCTATCCTGCAGTTGTTTACAGCTCTCTCTATAGACAGTTTTACATTATGCTATTTTTATGCTAGGCAAGAGCCATGCAAGACAGATCATGGAACTGCGCAAGCCCACGGGCTATTTCCATGCAATTCCTGTGCTAGACGAAAAATTAGAACATGTTCTATTTTTCATGCTATTTTCTTGCAATTTATCGTTAAAATTCATGTTGCCAATATAACAATTTATAATAGATTACAGAATAAAACAAACCTTATCTCTATTAAGGAGCTTAAGGAAAGTGGACTCGTTCATTCGAAGAAAATTTTTGAAACTTTGAAGGTCTCTAGCATCCAAGAACTCTTGGGGTAACTTCAAATTTCCCAGTCCTGCATTCAACCAAGGTTTGACCCAGCATTTTCTAGGTTTTCTTTTTTATTATTTTTCATGATTGTTACTACAACAGCAATATTCAACAATAACAATGTTTTCTTTTCTTTGGTTGACATCCTTTACCCTTTTAATAACCATAAATAGTGTATATTTATTTATTATATTATTTATTTTAGTACTTAATTATATTTATTTAAAATAAAATAACCTCAAATTGATAAATATTTTCTCTGTTGGCAACAATGAAAGTGGGATCTAAAATTTCACAGAAATATCTCTGATGTAAAAAGGTCAAGCGGGTCAAGCTAGGCAAGAGATGCGCCATGCAAGACGGACTTGCATAGCATGAGACTTGCATAGCCTAGATGTAAAGCTGCCTTATTATCCATGCCTTTCTTTGTTCTTTCAGGTTCCATGGAGTCGCATGCCTTTTCATAATCAACGAAGACAATGTATAAGTTTAAGTGATATACATTGGCTTTCTCTTCTCTATTAGCATTCTGACTGTACGATGTACTGTACAGGGGTACAGGCCAATCTCCCTGGACAGCAGGGAGATTGGCCTATAGTTCTTCATATCTCCCCTGTTTCCTTTTTTGAAGAGAAGTATTGTCAAACTTTCATTACAATCATCTGGGGCTTCTCCTCTGCAAAGACATTCGTTAAAATATCTAGATATAGTCTGGTTTTTCGGAATCCGGCTTGTTCTTTGCTATAATGGTCCATGTATTGTTTTATTTTTTTTGTATAACTTTGGAAAAGATTCTTGCTGTTGAAGGTATTACACTGGTTCCTCTATAGTTATCTGGTGATTTTTGTCATTGTTTTTGAAAATTGACATGTGTAATAGATTCCACATCTGGAATCTTTTCACCTGCTATTGAACTCTCGTATAAAGAATATGATCCTTACGACTTCGTATTTCAGCAGCTCCATTTTTATATTCTCTGGCCCTAGTGCTTTGTTGTTTATGGCTTTCTTTATTTAGGTGTTGATACACATCTGTTGGGTTCCATTCTTTTTAGCACATTCTGCAACCTATTCTGATATAGTGTTCAAATACTAAATTGTTGTAGAAGTACTACTTTATGCTTTGTATTTGAAATATTTTATCTATTTAGTTGATGCTTTACCTCTGTGAGAATTTTACCATTCGAGTTGGTAAACATTAAATTATCACCATTGGTAGTTTCTTTACGTTTTTTTTTCGTATTTCTTAATTTCCCGGAACTGCTCACTTAGTCTACAACTTCATGATATATTTATATTTAATTGTTTTACACTTTCATAACGAGTTGGTATTTACATTTAAAGATCAGCGTTTTGTAAAAAAAGAAGTGTTTATTTATGAATAACTACATTAATAGATGCCTCTGTCTGCGTCTAAAATCTTCTTTGTAGTACCTGTTGATGCTAGCCTTGAAGCAGCAATATCGTGGCATATCTGGCCTTATTTGAATATACTAAAGAAAATATTCAATTCAAGGTTGATTTGGTACAAGAAATATAATAACTGTAGACGAGTGAAAGTGCTTATAGCCAGTTACAAATAAACAAATTTATGAGAGGTCTGATTGAAAATACTGTTAATAAAATTGGATGTTATTTTAGAAGTTGTATAATTAATATATTAAAAATGTCGTTAATCGTAATAGCATCAAGATCGTTGTAAAATTAATGAGTTCGTTGGTCTCAATACAGGTAGCTACAGTTTTTGAATATTGGGGCAATATAACTGTTGTTTTGTTATCAATCAAACTAAGCTAAGGATTATAGTACAGAAGTAAATTAGTTCAATGTGCAGTTAATAAATTGTTTAACTTGATCACGCTTGTTCTAGTTTTTGTTGGTGTTAATACAGGTTTCTCCTTTTTCCATCTTGTTTAATATAGGCAGAAAATTACATCAACATCTTATCTTCATTTTTCTTTAATTTTGTGTTATTTTCGTTTGTCCTCTTCAGATTTACTTTCTGTGGTTAAATCCCGATTTAAGTAATATGGCGCCAACTCTGGGTTGGTGCCACTTTTTCATCTTCTTAAAGTTATGATGACTTTATTGGTTGCTATAAGGAATAGCTGTGTTGAGGTTTTTTTTAACCATGCTCTCAGGTTAGCAAGCCAGAATATTCTTCTTCGTCCTGGGCTCAATTCTTCATCAATCGTCCTTCAATTTTACCTTGCAAAATGCATTGAAGTAGCTCATATCTGTCTTGATTTCTCATTATATGAACCAAGTACTGCAGCTTATAGTCCTTCACGATGTTGACCAAATCCATTGTTGTGTTCATCCTCCGTAGTACCTCTTCATTGGTGACTTTGTCTGTCCATGGTATCTTCAGGATCTTTCTGTATAACCATAGCTCAAAAGCCTGAAGTTTTGATAGAGTTTCAGCCTTCAATGTTTAAGTTTCTACTTCGTACAGAAGCAGTGAGTACACGTAACATTTGAGGAGTCTTATTTTTGTTTCTAGGGTGAGGTCATGGCTCTTGAACGCAGAGCTCATAGCCAAGAATGCACTTTTTGCCTTTCCTATGCGACATTTAATCTCTTGGTTATTATCCCACGACTCGTTGATTATAGTTACCAAGTAGTTGTATTATAGCACACGTTAAATTCTCATTTGGTTTACATACAGATTTGCTCCAGTTATGATTTCTTTGCTGATGATTATTAGCTTGGTTTTGCTGGTGTTTATATCCAGCCCATACGTCCTACTTGTTTCCGTTATTTTGTTCATTGAGTCTTGCCGCCCTTCTATGGTATTGGAAAACGCTATTATATCATCTGCATACCGCAGGTTATTGAGCTTGACTCCATTTATTGAGATGCCTTCATCAATATGTTTTTGAGCTTCTTCAAAAATGTACTCCGAGTACAAATTAAATGTCAGTGGTCAAATTATGCACCCCTGTCTCACTCCTCTTAAGATTTTGACCTGATCTGATTGATTTCAATACAGATTAGCTGTTATTTTTAGGTCTTTTCGGTCAATCCTTGTCCTCTTCAGCACTTCCATCATTCGTTCATGCCTGACCACTTTTTCACTACTATTTTTATAAGCAAGTTTAAATCTTCCTTTTCTGTTCTTAACGTTATCTTATTCCTCTTTAATTAATATATATCTCTATAATTGTGATATATATTAATCTCAAAATTAATATATATCACAATGATCATTCCAAATACTTTGTTTCTGTCCTCTTTTTCTTCTTCTCGTAGCACTACAATCCGGGGTGGGTCTTGGATGACTGCACAATTTGCTTCCATCTTGAACGGTCCTCCATAATAGTTGTGTCAGTGGGTAGCCCCATTGTTCTTAGCTTTGACCATATATTGTCTCTCCATCGCATTCGTGGACGTCGTAAGGACCTTTTTCCTGTGGGGACTTCCTACCATATTAACTTGGCAAAGCTGTTATTAGATAGTCTATGGATATAATCTTAGATGTTGTTATTTAATCTCTTGGACTATGTCGCTCGCTCTATACACCTGCTTGACCACAGCATTTGTTCTCATTCGGTATTGGTTGCTATTAATGTCGTGATAAGGCCCAAAGATTCTTCTGAGAATTTTCCTCTCAAAACATCTAAGTTTTCTTTGAGTTTCTTTGGTCAGGATCCACGTCTGACATCCATACATGAACACCGTTTTATATATTCTAATTATTGATGTTCGTGTTAGGCTTTTACATTTAATAGTATTGTGAAGGCTATATACATACATCTGTTTGCTGCATAAATTCTTCCTTTAATCTCTCTATTGTCACATTTTGCCCTATTCTATCTCTTCAAGTTTGTCTGTTGATGCACATGTATTTGGTTTTCTTTTAGTTTACCCTTAAATCAGTGACTGTGTTTCCCACAATTTCAATGTCATCTGCGTATGCTAGTAGTAATTTTGGTTCATTTACTGTCAGTAATTCTGTTTTAAGTTGTGCTGCTCTTACTACTTTCTCCAGGATGTTATTAAAAAGGAGAGGTGACAGCGCACGAAATATTCTGAGAGTTTGCTACCTATCCGTACTCTGGATCTACAGCTATTCGCATATAACTTAACAATCTGGATAAGTGTTTTTGGAACTAAAAGTTTTGCCATTGAATTCCACATCTGATCCCTTTTAAAGCTATTGTACGCTTGGCGGAAATCTATGAAGAGATTTTGGATAGTTCTATTGAATTCCCATCCTTTTTCAAGCAGCTGTCTTAGAGTAAAAATCTGATGTCTGGTCGATCTATGTTTTCTGGAGCCGAGTTGGTATTCCCCCATGAAATTTTCTACAAACGGTGTCAGCCTACTTAATAAGATGTTCGATAAGATTTTCGTCCCATTTTGTTAGTATGCCAAAAAGTTATTAGTTTGTGTTTTGTCTATGTTTTTTTCCTACTAAGTTTTAAACCATTGTTCTCAAAAGCTTGTCTCTACCATTCCAGCGTTTGTTATAATTTACTTTCACTATAAATTTTCTACTAACACTACATCATCGGCATATATTAAGCACCAAGGAATGTTACCTTGTAGTTTCGATTTTGCAATCCGAACCTTGGTGCAATTCTACTTCTACAACAGGTACGATGGAAAAACTGATAATCGATTACAGAGTTGGAGGAAAAATGCCTAGAGAAATATCTCCAAGTCATTTGATTTGGGTAGATCAAACAAAATACTGTATAAACAAGGGTTACATGAAGCCGAAAAACTAGGAGAGAGAAGGCTAGAAGAGAATTGTAATAAAATTATAAAAATTTAATGGTGTCATCAATGTGGAGGATTTATAGCTAGAGTTAAGTTGTAAGTGCTTCGTCAGTTGTGGATTGTACTACATGTATTTTTAGCACTTCTGTTGTATAACTCTTTATTGTACAATGTACTTTGTTATCCATTATTGACTGTACTTCCTCTGTTAGGGAGTTAATTTTTAAAGGTGTCTTAAGGCTTGTCCAGCCGATGTGTAAACCATCAGCGATGTTTCTGTATTGAAATACTGATTACATTGTATAAATATTTATTATTAATTATGAATCCTAACACTGATTAAAAAATAAGTACAAAATATTTAGTACGTTCTAAATTCACGTGGTCTAGAAAACATAAATTTCGATTACAAAATCTATATCTTAATTGATGTAAGGTCAACCGTTATTCAAAACCATTTTATCAATTAGTTTAGTTGCAGGAAATAACTTAATTGATAAACTCAAAATCTTGGTACGGGTACCTGCGAAATTTCTGAGAAATTATAACTATTTGGAAAATATATGCGCAAATAAATTTCTTTGATTGATTTTTCTCGATATTTAGAAATGGAGAATTAATTTGAAAAATACACAAAATAACTTGTTATCCTAATTTTGCGATTGTTTGCATTTTTATTCAAAATTTCGAGAAATCAAAGAAAAATGAGTTTCCAATCAATACAGAAAAATAAAACAATCTTATCTCAGAGCCATGAATGATCTTAGAAACATAGAAATCCTACATGGCCAAATTATTTGCATCAGGCAGGACTGATGATCAAATATTATGTGAAAAAGTAGCATTAGGATCCTCGTTAATGCCAGGTGCCTCCAAAAAACGTGTTTTTTTTTTAAATAAATGCTATTTATAGTACAGTGAGATTTCAAAATCAAACTTTTTCTTTAGTTTTAGGTAAAAGTACAGTACATTACAATACTTTTTACTACTATTTTTTTTTTCAAAATGGCGGGATTTAGGAAAAAGGAATTAGCCGAAATCCAAAAATAAAACGATTTTATATTTTGTATCTAATTGACTGTATACCTTTTCTAGATTACAATGAATATTTTTGGATATAGTACCGGCGATATAGAGGCATTAAAAGAGTAAAACGCCATTTGTTTTATCTTGATTGATAAGCGCTATAGTCTCGAAGCACTCGTTGATACCTCAGGACAAATCATAAGAAACCAAATTGATTTTATCAACATAAACCAAAGGTTTAGAGATCCTATCACCTTAATAAAAACATATCCAGACGCAGATGTCTTCTCAGATCATAGTCTATTGGTTGTAAATATCAACACACAACTCAAAATAATTCATAAGAAAATGAGGCCCAAGATAGATGTAAGACCACTAAAAGAAAATGACATCCAGAGAAAAGTAAAAACAGAGATAATTTGGAGTTTTGCGAAAATAGTTTAAGACACTACTAGGAAGACATTTATTACCAAAATTTCGCATAAATATCTAAAATCAAAAAGATAAAAGAATCAAGAATGGATGACAGATGAAATATTGCATATGATGGAAGAGCTGAGAAAATAGACTACACTAAAGGAGATAAAAGGAGCAAGAAAAGCATGGCTGACTGAGAAATGTACGGAAATTGAAGCACTACAACATAAACATGACGATTTCCATATGCACAAAAAAATTAAAGAGGTACAAAACACCAGAAAACAACGCAATACAGGCATAGTTGTAGTCATTGAAGGCCACATTTTAACTACCATTGAAGGTAAATTATTAAGGTGGAAAGATTATATGCAAGAATTATTCGAAGATGCAGTACCAAGTCCGACTGAAATAAACAATGTTTGAATAAATATTTGTCTACTGTACTCCTGTTTTGTTTATTGGTGCTGTTATGCATTTCCAAATTAAGTTTAGCCGATGTTGTACAATATCCATTATAAACACAGTTTTATAAAATGATTCATAAAGATCTAAGAAGATATTCTGTAAGACCTTTATTAATATAGAATTAATTTCGTAATTCAAAATTTTGACGATCTGTGACTTCCAAACAGTGTTTGGACCAGCACCCATTAAATTATATATTCTTTATTAAAAGTTAATTTTTTACGTATTATAGAAACTTCACATACCTTTGCGATTATCTACTGTGAGAAATAAATTATATTTATAATTGAATGGGATTAAGATAACATTATATTTGACGACTGATTAGACCTATAGATTTTAGCACAATATCAACCTAATTTTAACAAAAAACCTGTTGATAACTAATTATATTAAACAAATAGTCATTTTTAAGTCCGTCCTTGACCTAAAGATTTTTAAATTCTTCGTTATTGACAATCAGACAATTTAAGTGCAGAAGGGAAATAACTGACATTACCGACCCACTCATTTGTTTTGCCATAAAGATTATTAAATAAATTACTAAATTACCTACTAAATAACCAAATTAAATGCTAATGTGTGAGACAGACGAGCCACCACAGTCAGTGGGCATATAACCGTACTAACACACCATGATGAGTAGAATCAAAACATATTATGTATATATATATATATATATATATATATATATATATATATATATATATATATATAGCAATATATATATATATATATATATATATATATATATATATATATTTAATTGTTTAACCTCCTTTTAAAAATGGCAGAAAGTCGCATCTGAAAATTGCAGCAGTAATTAGAAATTATCGGCACTGAGATTGATAATATTAAGCTATTATGTAAAATATATGGAGAACTAATATCCAATCACAACCGAATGCGTCTTAGAGATTTTTGTGAAACAATTATGAATGGATTTTTTCAACATAGAGACATCCACAAAGGATATGGGTGATCTTCGGTTTTTATTGTAACTGTTTTATAGTTAGCGGGGAAGGATCTTGAGGAATCTCTCCCTCTCTCTTCCCTCAAGATTCTTCTTCGTTAATTATCAAACAGTTACAATAACAACCGAAGATCACCCATCATCAACAATACAGGATAGTTTGAAGTATGCTATCCGAATCATTAACTAATAATTCTTGTACCGGTTGTTTTGGTAGTAAAATTAAATTGATTGTGAGTAAGTTTTATTTTATTCCTTTTTACCTATCAACGAAATTTCTTTACAAATTACGACTGGCCACAAAATTGCAAAATGTGGATCGAGAAAATATATCAGCGGAAGAATTATACCAGCAACTTAAAAAATGCATGCATGAGGCGGCAAAAGAAGCTTTGGGTTATAAAGACAAACATGAAACACAAAATCAAGAATGGTGGTCGAAGAATATGCAAACGTTAGTAAACAAGAAGAAAACTGCTGATCAGAAATGGATACGAGAAATGCCAACGAGAAAGGAGGAGGATTACAAGATATATAAAAAATTAAATCGAGATGTAAAAAGACAAGTAGTGAAAAGTAAAAATGAGATGTGGGATCGAAGATGTGCAAAGGTGGATAGTTATATGGGAGGAACAAGAGTTGGGCAAGCATGGAAGGTGATAAAGTCTCTTCGGGGAAAGGAAAAATCTAACTTACAGTTAATAGATCTGAAACAGTGGAAACACTATTATGAGGTCTTACTGACAGACAATAGATGTAAATTCCAAGAGACCGAAATGAAAGAAATATTAAAACATACACAAATAATTAATATTATTAATGAGAACAATTGGAGAGTTAAGCAATGCCCTCAAAATATCGAAAAACGGTAAAGCAGCAGGGCCTGGAGACATCCCAATTGAGTTGGTAAAGTGTGGACCAAACATATTACATGAAATGTTGGTTCAACTATTGAACTAATGCTTAAAAGCAAAATATCCCTGATGATTGAAAAGTTGGATATATCAGCTCAATATTCAAGAAAGGGGATAAACGCAAATTCTCTAATTATAGGGGAATAACTAGTATCAGCTTAGAGGGGAGGTTGTACGGTCGAATAATAAAAGAAAGAATAGAATCAGAATACGAAGACATAAAAGAACAAAATATTTTTTGTGTAGGAAGATCGTGCACTGATGCTATAGGTATATACGTTCTGCAACATGTAATCGAAAAACGGAAGACAAGGAATCTATCTGCCCACTCCGTTTACATTTTTTATTTTGTATATTTTAAACTTACCTAATTTCGGTCTTAAGCATTTCCTATAGATTTCTTTTTACCTTCTTCGTTCAGCTTCCTTCTTTTATCAATAAGCTTCTTTGTTTCTGTTGATGCTTATTCTAGATCGTTTTTGGTATTGCCCTAGTTTGTTTCTATCTACGAGATCCCAATTTCTTATTACTTTTCTTTTCATTTCATAGTTACCGTCAATACTGATTTTTGCTCTGACCATCCTGTGATATATCGTTCTGTGGACAGTATGAAGTCGATCTCATTTTTTGTGGATCCATTCCACAGTTGGAATCTCTGCAGATACTAATGTTTATATTCGAAGATACAAAGATTTAATAATTTTAAACAGACATTGGGCTTCATTTAGAGATGATTTTCCAATGAAGACAAACAAAGCACTGATTTATTGCAATTCATTGCAATATATACAAACGACGTGACGCGATACGCGAAAATTTAAGGGCCATATGTCAACCAAATTCCAATTCCTGTTAAGGTTTGAGACAATTATAAACTTCTACAGGGGTCATTGAATAATTAGGTTGGACGGGTGAATTTGTGTGGCGGAAATATTTGATTTATTTTACCTTGGAAATATGGTGTAATTGTGTTATTATTTTAAATGGAAAATAAGCCACATTTTAACTAAAGAGATAATCGGTATTATTTATTCCGTAAGATGAGAGAGTGGTAAACGTGGTTAAAAAAACACCGACTAGTTTTTTTCTCGAATTATAATATCTTAAAATCTGCAAAATTTGTGTATTGTACCTATTAGCTGATATCAAATCATGTGATTTCATCGAACACGATTATAACCTTCCATCGAGTCAAAACAGGAAACTTCCTGAACGGATATTGATAATATAACTGATTGCCGAAATACGCTAACCCACTAATCAAATATTTATTAAAAATAATTTGCCGTTAGCCTGAAGGCAACATATATCCGGTCTGGGTTGTCTTAGATGATTGGGTAACAGTTCCTCTTCCTTCGGAGTACAGCGTTGGCGTATAGTCATTTGTAATCGCCACCTTCTTGACAACCGTGACCCAAAAACGAGCGAGTTTAGATATGGAAGCGCTAAAAATATGCAAATATTGTTTTTTGTATCTTAAGCTGGTCATGGTATATTAATTTAGGTGTTATTATTTCTATCTGTCTTTTCAATTACTTTTAGAAATCATTTCACCAATTTTTATTTATTTATTTTGACTCTATTCACTGAATAGAGTCTGAATACTACTCCGGTCAAATTAAATGTTTTACAAGTGTATGCCTCAGCCAGCGATAAACCAGAAGAAGAGGAAGGGTAATTCTAATTGTTGATAAATTTACTTAAACAAATTAAAAGAGACGATATGACTATTATTATGGGTGACTTGAGTGCTAAAATTTTTAAAGAGAAAAGCAGTGAATTCATTGGTGATTTTGGTCTTGGAAAGAGAAATAAAAGGGGAGAAAGATTAAAACTATTTGTAAAGGAAGAAGAATTTGTAATACCAAATACATTCTTTAAACTACCACCAAGACGTTTGTATACTTGGATCTCTTCACAAGATCAATTAGATAATATATGATAAGGAATCAAATTAAACAATAGATTCTGCAATGGATGCCTATTAGTTAAAAGCTACCTAAATGGGTAAAAACATATGATCCAGAATAATCACTCCAGAATATATGTGAAACCTTTAACAAGATCAGAGAAGAACATCTAGTAGAAAATAAAGAGAAGAGGAAAAGTTGGATGAATGGCAATATACTGCAACTCATGGAATAAAGAAGAAAATCAAGGAATAACAAAAGAACGTACAAAAGTATTCAGAAATAAATAGAATCCGAAGTACCAAAGGCCAAAGAAAATTGGTTAAAAACACAGTGTAAAAAGTTAGAGGAACAGAAACACAATACATTTAATATACATAAAAATATAACATATCTTAAAGGTAAAACAAGCAGCTGGTCTTCAAAAATCCAACACAACTAACAAACTGCAAGATCAACAAGGAATATCATCACAGATAAAAATTAAGAAATACACATATGGACCAAATACATACAAGAACTCTTTGATGATAATAGGTTCGAACAACCTTCGTCCAACATATGTAATGACCACTTACCGATCACATCAGATGAAGTGGAAAAAGCAATATCACAACTAAAGATGGCAAAACTTCTGGACCTAACAATTCATATGCTGAACTCATAAAGCTATTTAACATCGAAGGTACTCAAAAACTAACAAAAATATTCAATGACATGTATTTAAACGGAGTAATACCAAAATCATGACTGAAGTCAACGTTTATTGCTCTACCAAAGAAAACAAAATCCATATCCTAGAATGATTTTGAATAAATCAAACATCGTCTATCCGTAGAGAGGCAGGAGAATCCGATGAAATCAAAATAAATCTTGGGGTCCGACAGGGATGTATACTATAACCCTTGCTGTTGAACACATACTCTGAAGAAATCTTTCAAGAAGCACTAAAGGATGGTGAAGCCCGAATTCGAATTAACGGAGAATGTATCAATAACACAAGGTACTACGGTGACACAGTGGTATTCGCTGACAGTTAATGAAGCCCTCCAGGAATTAATGAATAGAATCACAAGTTAGTCAGAGATATGGACTTTCACTGAACATTGAGAAAACAAAATGTACTCTCTAATACATCTTTAAGAAAAAACAGCAAATTAAAAGAATCATTGTGAATAGTTAACCAATAGAAAGAGTAAAAATATACATCTACCTTGGCACGAACGTCAATGGAAATGGGAACCATTCCGTAGATCTAAAGAAAGTAAGATCTGCATTTCAAAAAATGGCTAAGCTAATTAAATGTCATGATTTATCAGTACCCATAAAAATCAGGTTACTACGATATTTTACCTTTCCTATACTGCTGTGTGTGTTGAGTCGTGGACTCTTACAGACGCTACCTACAAGAAAATTGAGGCTTTCGAAATGTGGCTTTATTGTCAAATCCTGGAGATATCCTATACTGACCACGTTACTAACCAGGAAGTTTTATTAGGAATGCAAAAATGAAAGGAGTTGTTAACCCGGCATCACCCAGTTGGGGTCTAATGGTACCACCAACACACTTAGAACTAGCATAATTCTATGGTTAATGCACGGATGTTTCATTGATTGCCTATAGCTTCCTAAAACATGTTGCAGTTGATTATTCTAAACCAATTTCATTTGTAAGTTGATCGTCAAAGTGAGTACAGTGTCAAAATCCGATTAGACCCCACCTGGGTGACAAAGACACAATTTTAATTTGCAAGGTAACTAAGACAATTTTAATGCGTGGCGTCATTTGTTGTACATATAAACTTTTTTCTCTAGAATGAATTACGAAAAAGAACAAGCCAAACTATTGGCACTTTGGCAGGAACTCGAAGATCATGAGTACGAAATTATGGACTCCGACGATGAAAACGAAATTGATCATATCAGTCTGACGGTGAACAAAATAAAGAAATTGAGGAACTAGAAGATTGGAATCTGAAAATAAGCGAAAAGAAGATAAGAAATATCGTTATTATTTAGGTAGGGATTCCAAAACAAAATGGGAAAAACAACATAGTAATAAAGCAGTTAGAACGAGGACAGAGAACATAATTTCGAACTTAGCAGGATCCGAACCATGTGCTAAAAATGCTAAGACTCTTTTAGATTGCTGGCTTCTTTAAAAGCAATATTTGGTCTCTACCTAGCGGGTGTATCTAGAAATGGTCATCGTAATCTGAAAGACCTTTGGCGAATAAATGGTACAGGAATCGATATATTTCGTTCAGTGATGACACTCAATAGATTTACATTTTTATTGCATTGCTTACGTTTCGATAATGTAGGCAGTCGACAAGAAAGGCCACGGTCTGATAAGTTGGCTCTTATTAGGGCAGTTTTTGAAAAAATGGTAGCGAATTGTCAACAAGTTTACTCACCAGGACAGTACTTGACTATTGATGAGAAGTTAAAGTCTTTTTGTGGGCGTTGCTCATTCCGGCAGTACCTTCCGAACAAGCCTGCGAAATACGGAATAAAAATTCAGGTCGTAGTAAGCTCCCATACTTTTTATGTTTTTAATATGGAAATTTATGCAGGAACCAGCCAGATGGGCCGTACCAAATAAGCAATAAACCTATTAATATTGTCCAAAGACTGATAACACCAATTTCTGGTAAAAATCGAAATATCACTTTCGATAATTGTGAAACATGTGAAACTCTTACGAACATGTGAAAATTTTGCATGAACGACATAGTTGAACATCAGTAGTAACTCTGAGGAAAAACAAGCTAGAGATTCCCCCAGAATTTATACAGATTAAAAACGGACAACTACAGTCCTCGTTATTTGGATTTCAGGAACATATAACTAGGGTGTCCTTTGTACCAAAAAAAGGAAAAAACGTGATGCTTTTATCATCAGTTCATCAGGATGATGAAATAAATAAATCTACCTGCGAGAAACTTTTACCACAAATACTACGTTTCTATAACTTTATAAAAGAAGGAGTTGATACGGTGGATGAGTTGACAGGAAGTTACAGTATAGCTCTTAATTGTAGAAGGTGGCCACTAAGAATATTTTTTCACTAATGGACGCAGCTCGAATCAACAGCCAGGTAATTTACAGAACAAATACTAGTGATTATTCAAAGAAACGTCGTATATTCCTGGAAGATATGGGATTAGCATTAGTTACACCAATTATGAGTTCAATTATCAAGTTTTGGGAGAAAGTGACCAAACTCCACCGAAAAAGTAAGGTACGGGACGTGGACGGTGTCAAAAGTGTTCCAGAAAATCTGACCGGAAAACTAAACTAACGTGTGATCAATGCCAAAATTTTTATTGTTTAGATCACCTTCATCGCATTTGCGACGAATGTATCCAGTTCTGGCACTCCTAACTTTTTTCAAGCTTGGATATCCAATGTTCTGCTTTTTTATATTTTTGTTTTAACCTTTTGAAAAAGCTTTTTTGGAAAATCTCTTATTTTGCATCATTATCTTTTGTTTGTGAATTTTTTACTTATCTAGTCTTTTTTTAATTTAATCCAGTGGTTAAAACTGCTGTTATTTATGAAAACTTAGATCGTCAAATAAGATATTTAAAAAAATAAATTTGTGTTCGAAATGTTTGTTGAGTTTTTCCAACCAATTTTAAATGGGGTCAATAATACCCCACTTGGGTTATTATACACACATTTTTCACCTAGGTGACGCCGGGTTAACCATAATAAAAATAGCCAAAATCGAATACCTCGGTCTCATCATAAGAAACAGCGAGGTGGTGGAGTGGACTTTGTTGGTTGCTGTACGAAATAGCTGTGTTGAGGTCTTTCTATACCATGCTCTCAGGTTAGCAAACCAGGATATTCTTCTTCGTCCTGGGGCTCTTTTTCCTTCAATATGATCTTGTAAAATGCATTGAAGTAGCTTGTATCTGCCTTGATTTCTCATTATAGGGCCCAAGTACTGCAGCTTACAGCCCTTCACGATGTTGACCAAATCCGCAGTTGTAGATGTTCATCCTCCGCAGTACTTCTTCATTGATGCCATGGTAGTCGCCAACATCCAAAAGGGATAGGCATTTATTTTATGAATTCAAAATGCATCTAAAATTTTTACACTTGGTAAAAAGGGACAATATAACAATAATTCTTCTTCTTTGACTACCGTTCCCAAGTTTTAGGCGTGGGTAGCTTCCATGACGATTTGGCGATATCGTTCTCGATCTTGCGCAGCATGTAATAATTAATCTGCTGATAAGCCAGTCCATTGACAGAGGTGTCGGAGCCATGAATATTTCTTTCCCGTCGATCTTTCTGTAGAGTATCAACTGCATTACAATAATTACAATAATTATAGTGTTAGAGGAACTTTGGGAAAATAGAAGAGAATCATTAGATAAATATCTGAGAATGGTCATTAAACAAAATAATTACTTCTGTAATTTTCTTATTTTATATATGGAATAAAGCTCGCGAAAACGATAATAAGATTTGTTCACAACAAATTAATTCATCCAAAATAGATCGTAATGTAAGGAGCCATGAGATATATATCAGTTAAAATCTCAAATAAATATTTACAAAAAATATTTGTTTTAACACGAAAGCTAATGGCAAAAATAAATACGAAACTGTCATGAATTGATTATTTGTGTCACGTTTTTGAATACTATTATCGTTTAGATAAAATCATGTTAATTGAACAGAATCTAACTGAATACTAAATAAACAATGTACATTAGTTAAACAATTAATGCCCCCCCCCCATCTATCACAGACAACACCCTAAAAAGTTCTTGCTCTTAGGTCACGTAAGATCGTGGAGGTCCAGAATCAAAAAACTTTCCATCCCGGTACATCCCATAACCGATAAAATAAATTTAAAATATTCATTTAAATTTAAAATAATCCCGAGTTTCCGAGTCAGGTATTTTCCGTGTACCTTGTATAAACGGAACACCGCTGTATTTTATAGAATTTGCCCATCCAGACCAAAAAACTTTGCATATGGAAACTAGATGATATCATATTACTATAATTATTATCAAGTTGATTGCTGTACAAAAACATTGAAATCTCTTCAGATGCATCTCATTTCTTACGTAAGATTTTTGCAACCTCTCGTGAAGCATACTTGACCTTTAACTGATATTTATGAATTACAACAAGTTGTAATCAGTTAAAATCTGTGATAAGTATTTATTATCTTTGTCGCCCACTCAAATTTCTGCGAAAAGTCAGGGATACAATAGGTATTTAAAACATGCAAATTAGAAGCCTAATCTGACAAAAGAATTTACATTCACTTTTATTCGCGTTAAAAGTACGAATACAATGTTGGGGACGTTTAAGATATTGAGTGCAGAAACTGATAAAAAAGCAAAACAAAACACTTGAAGCGATACTTTCTTTTAGTTAGCTTTTTTCTGTTTTAGTTTGTAGTTTAGTAAAACATCAAAAACAACTAATATTTTACAGTAAAACCTGTCAATAACTGTACTTAAACTGGCAGAATAATTGGTCGTTATACAAAGATGGCTGTTATTGTCAGGTTTTGCATCCCACCAAGAAAAGACATTGATTTTTGGGATTTTTGGTTATTTTGTTAATTAGAATATAACATTATGGTCATATAAAAAAACGAATTTAAAAAGTTTTTTTTTGAAGTATGTCAATTTTTGTTTAATTGAAATTCTTTAGTTTTGATGGAGGTGCTACTCTGACTAATCATATATATAAAATCAAACTGAAAGCCTGGAATGAGGAACAAATCCCTAAAAAGTGGTGTATTGGGATCGTTTGCCCGCTATACAAAAAGGGTAATCAATTAGAATGTAGAAATTATAGGGGAATAACACTCCTTAATACAGCATACAAAATATTTTCGAGTATTTTATATGGTCGCCTGAATGCATATTCAGAGGAGGTTCTTGGCGAATATCAAAGCGAATATCAAAGGCAAATACTGGAAGAAACCAATGAATTCAATATCGACACATCCCATGTTTTCTTAGATTTTAAATCGGCCTATGATAGTGTCCTAAGAAATAAATTGTATGAAGCCATGAATGAATTCCACATCCCCGATAAACTGATAAGATTAGTTAAGGCTAAAATGCGTAAAGTTGTTTGCTGTAAAAAGTCGAAATACAGGGCGAACAATCACAGGCATTTGAAACCCATGTTGGGCTACGACAGAGAGATGTGCTGGTGTGTCTCCTTTTAAACATAGCTCTGGAAAAGGCGGTCAGGGATGCCCAAATAGACAACAGATAGACAACAATAGATATGCAGATTATGTTGACCTAGTTGCCCGCATAACACGCAAGCTAGAAGAAATGTATACCACCTTGTCAAATGCCTCAAAAAATATGGGCCTGCAAGTAAATGAGGAGAAAACTAAGATAATGTCAATAACACCCAACAATAGAGCCAGAAACATCGGCCACCAATTCACAGTTGATAACTCTACCTTTGAAGTGGTGGACAAATTCACATACTTAGGCTCCCTGATCACCAAGGAGAACGCCATGAAAACCAAAATATTTATATACAAAACTCTTATACAACCACTGTTAACATATGGATCGGAGAAATGGACCATTTCCAAGGCAGATGAAAACCTTCTGCTTATATTTGAACGAAGCATCCTGAGAGGAATATTCGGTGGCATCTGTGAAAAGGGTGTTTGGAGAAGGAGGTACAACTACGAGATATATCGCAGATATAAACATAGATTTGGTGGTAAAGACGTGGTATCTCTTATTAAAATAGGAAGATTAAGACGGACAGGACATTTAGCAAGATCACAGCCGCACAACCCTCCTAGAAGAATCCTTATATCACGACCTGTGGGAAGTAGAAGTAGGGGTAGGCCCAAAATCAGATGGAAATCAGCAAACTGGCAGCAGTTGGCAATAGATAGAACTGGCGTAATAGACTTTACATTTAAGTAAAATTTTTAGAATCATTCCTATACAGCGTGCGGTAGATAAACGGCCAATTAGAAATATCTCACGAAATTAAGGTAAATGAATCATGAAAATTTAAATGAAGGGGTTTTGAAGGGTGACCTACTGAAAGTTGCTTATAACTTCGTTTTTTTATAGTATACTCTGTATATTTTTTAATTTTGGAAATATTCATGTTATTCTAAACATTTTGTGTTGATCCCTCTCTATACCTTTTGTGAACCGTTTTTGAGTTATAATGGTTTTTATATGAAAAATACACTTTTCTACCATGTATATAAGGTTCAATATCTTCTAATGTAATTTGAATTAGAGTTTAAATTCCTTATGAACTTATTAACTAGATATACCATCATCGTTTACAGTGTAAAGTTGCCTTTTTCATTATACAGGCTGTCAAAATTGGCGTAACACCGACATCCTAAATTTTCGCCTAATTTCTTTTATCTGGTGCTCTTTTACTAAGTGAACAGGTTCACAAAATTAAAACTTCATTTAGATACTATATTCTAATAGTAGTGGTGAATTAGCCCGTGGTGGGATACAAAATGGAATTTCATAATTCCTAGAGCGTCATATCAAGATTTAATATGGGAAGCGGGATTAAACTCCGTAATATACCACTTTAAATGGGTGGTCGGTGACTGTTATCACGAAAATTATACGACGTTTCTGTGATAGGTCGAAATATGCTTTAACTAAAAGCCCATTTGTTTGCTTCTGATTCTTACGACTAAAGGTCGATTCAGACACATCAGTCCCGTCACAGTCTCGGCGCCGAACCGGTCCTGTTTGGTCACAGAACTATCAACTATCTGACAGCTGGCACACTGTTCGTCAACTGATGAATGTGAATGCCGGCGCCATATTTCTATTAAAGAATATTTTGTATGACGGATTGTTCGGTTCGGCGCCAGGACTGTGACGAAACGTGACTGATGTGTCTGAATCGACCTTAACGTCTGCTCATTTTCTTAGTGGTCCTTATTGGTATTTCCTTACGTCACATCCTGGCCCTAGCAACTACTGCGACATCAAGAAAAACAGACTTTATCATTTTGAAGGAATTCAGCAACTACGTCGACATTTTTGGACCAGGTGGTCCAAAGAGTACATCTCCACTTTACAACAATAACTGAAGTGGAAAAATATTTTTTAACGGCACTTAGAGATCGAAATTTTGGTACTTGTCAAAGAAGATGGTCTACCACCTTTGAAATGGAAACTTGGACGTATCCGTTAGTTCCTTCAAGACCTTCAGCACCTTCAAGAGACCTGTGGTGAAGTATTGGGTGTTACCAACTTAAAAAGAATGAGCATTTATTCTAGACTTATGTCTACGCTAATCGTATTTGAAGTCGCAATGTAGCTAGATATTTACTTTCTAGGGACTACAGTAAGAGAATTGCCTTCTTATTTGATTCAACCAATATTAATTCATATTTTTTTATAGTCCTAAATAAATAGAGCATTATACTCCCCAAAGGGAGTATAATGCTCTATTTCCCGCAGCTCTCCTTGCTGAGAAAAAGTAAATGATAGATTGCTTTAACAAATACAACAAAGATATTTGCAGTATTTTGGACACATAGCTAGAAGAACAGGCACGATGGAAAACTGACCGAGGGTAGAGTTGAAGGAAAGAGACTCAGGGAAAGATGTACAAGCCGTTGGGTAGATCAAACAAAAATATTGATTAACCAAGAGTTACATGAAGCCGAACAACTAGCCCAGGACAGAGAATCATGGAGGGAAATCGTAAAAAAAACTGTGAAAACCTGATGGGGTCACCACATCCCAAAAGGGATTAGGACTGCGAAGGACGATCCTTGCTGAGACCTCTTTTTCTATGTGGTTGTCAGCTGTGATTATCGCCCCCAGGTATTTAAACTCATTTACTTCTGGAAATGCTTCCTGGAAATCTATGAGAATTTGGTGTACATCGCAGTTGAATTCCCGGTTTTTTTTAATATTTGTCGGATGATAAATATATGATCTATAAATGACCTTCCAGCACGAAAGCCGCATTGGTAGTTGTGGTCTTCATAATCTTGGGTGATAATCACATGAGTTCGATACTTTATCCCTATCTAAAAAATTATATTTTTCTTAATACTATGAATAGAAGTTTTCACATTAAAAACTGCTAGAATGAAACGAAATCTCCAAATTTAAGAATGAGATCAGG